>JACCPG010000446.1:0-35549 GCA_016069955.1 Drepana arcuata | reverse complement strand
AAAATACTAAAGTTAAAAATATTCTTTATATAAAATGTTGACAAACATCAAAACTTATATTATTAACCAGTGACGTATTTTGATGTTATAACAGTTGATGAAAACAACACTACATTTAATGGAAGTGTAACATCGTACGTAATCACAACAATCAGCCCTAATAGCTACAATCAAAAACATTTAAAACGCAACAAACCATCGAATGTCCTAAATATTCCGCTGCGTTTTCCGATATATACAATAGCTTCCCATTTTGCGTCATCATCATCATGAAACCATTCATGGCCTGAAAACACAATGTAAATATAAGTAACACAGTTATTTTATGTAGCTAGTAAACCGGTCGTAAACTTGAAAAAAACCTTAGAAAATCCAATATTAGGTGTCGGTGTAGGTTGTTCCTGATACTGGTTGCTGAAGTCGTGACTCTTGAACACTAAAACAGAAAGAAAGACCGAGTTATGGGTGAAGTAATAGCAAGCAAAGATAAGATAGCGAACTAAATGCATTTTAAACGTCTTAATATGCCTCCTCGTGACTGTGGGTGAGCTGACAAAAACATGGGAGATGTTTTGGACTATGAGAGCACAAGATTACGGATAACCTTGCACGTGATGAGTTTTACTAAAGATTCAGAACATGAGAAACTTTGGGAGAAAATGTTACAAGGAAATGTTCGTACCTTGATAAAATTAATATATAACTGTATTTTATTATATAATTATTCTTCATACAGCCGTGGTGGCCGAGTGGTTCGAGCAGTTGCCTGCGACGCAAAGGTCGCAAGTTCGAATCCCGACTGTACCAATGAGTTTTTTCTGAACTTAAGTACAGTGATTAGTCACACCACGAGCTTTACGGTGAAGGAAAACATCGAGAGGAAACCCGCATACGTCTGAGAAGAAATTCAAAGGCGTATGTATAGTCGTGCTTGAGTAACGGCGATGGACTCGCCATCTGTCACGTTGGCACCTAATATACCTCTGGCGGAAAGTGGGTGTGTGTGTGTGGGTATTACCTATACACCTCTGCCTATCCCTTCGGGGACCCTTGTGGGAAGGCGTGAGGATATTATTATTATTATTATATAATTATTCTACAAAATGTGACAGTCTGTGAGGATGTTTGTTACCCAATCACGCCGGAAGGTTGAACAGAATTGCAAGGAATTTAGCACAGAGATATATTTTAGTACCAATACAAATTTTGCTCTGGTGAAACCACACAGCTGGTAACGCAATGTATTAAAATTTTATCTTAACGAACTAATTCAGCTTAGTTCCGTGTAAAGATTTTTTTTTATGTATGTACATGAATACACGTTGAGTTAATTCAGTAGCAGAACCAGTATAAATAAGCTCCGTGTATTTTAAGCACTAATTTTCCTTTGGTTAACATTATATTCGCTACGAGAAAGCTATACGAGCTGCTGTATAAAATGTTTAAGCATCAACATAGGACTTGTACTTAAAACACTCAAACATCAATTGTTACAAACCGGGAAGGAAATGTATTTGGCAGATTTTAATTCATATCTCTTTACAACCTACTTATTACTCATTCCGTATGTGAAAGCTGTTCAAATCCTCAATACAATCGGATTAATATGACAGACAACATAAAAGCAGGAATTGGAGTGTCAAACTCTAATCCAGCGTTGTTTGATCCGCCAACGACAGCTTATCATCTATCACCCTGCGATAAGTGTTTGTCGAATAGCAAAGAGCTGGCGCTTAGGTAGATATTCAATTGCTTTGTGTGATCAATATTATATATATCCGTTTGCTTATTCCGCTGTATCATTCTCACGTCCGTACATTATTAGCAATAATAATGTATGCAATGTTAATTATCATTCAATTATTTAAATTCAGTTTTCTATAATCGACCTTCCGGCGGATTTCCCAATATTTGTACGGCGCGTGCGTGATAGACAATGACTTAAAAAAATACTTTTATATTTCTAAGCTGGCAAACAAACGTGCAGTCCATCTGATGGTAAGCGGTTACCATATCATTAAATAAATACATAAATACAGTGGGACAATTCCAAACAAATTGACCTAGTCCCAAAGTAAGCAAAGCCTATGTTATGGTAACTAGACAACGATATATTTACTTATATAGATAGATATATACTTAAATACATATATACTTAAATATCCTGAAGATGCTTTCAATATATGAGAGGGTTGCGCGGTTATTGATGCTAAAATAAATATATAAATTTTCAATTTGTGACCTAAGTACCTTGTTGAAAGTAGTTCATTTTCCTCACGTAAACGCAGACGAGAGCCATCAGCTGAAGCTGTGAGAGCCGTTGTCTGGTTGAAGGTGGTAGAGGCAACAGGTCTCGAAGGTTAGAGATCTCCGCGTTTATCAAGTCGCGACGCATTTTGCTTGCGCCCTTCGTTGATTTTGTTGGTTCAAATCTGAAACAATAAACATATTTTTGATTAGGTATTTCAATATATGCCAAGGGTTGTTTATTTTTACATATTGTTAGTATGTAAAATAGTAATAGTAGTAGTAGTTCACTGCCTAATGAGTAGGTATGTAAAATATGTCTTTTTATCTGAGGAAATTCATTTGCTTTATTAATTTAGACCACAAGTAAATTATAAACTAGAGATACGTGAATAATAAAAAGAAATAGAGATGTTAACAAATGAAACAACCTAACTAAACTAAATGAGAGACTAGTCCCTCAGGAGAGTCACTAGGCTGGCTTTATAATTTGAAACACTTGCACGTGCAAACAAATATGATTAATATTGAAGCGAATTTCCTTTCAATTATGCTAAAGCTCGCTTGCGCAACATTTAAAACCAAGGCGAATTAAATTGTTATTTTCCATATTATGTAAAAGCGATAATAGTTCGCTTTCTAGGATGTAAGACAATGCGCGGATATAGGGTTCCGGGCAGGTGTGATACAAGTATTAACATAACGCATCTCGCATTAGAATCATATTAGAATTGATAAATAGTACCGCCGCTCCGCTGCCGCTAAAGGGTTTTAACCGTTTATGCCGATTCAATCGGTTCGGTTCAACTTGTCTTTGAACTAAGGCATCTAGTGTGTATTCACTTTATCATCGAATATAGTCCAGTCACGTTAGAGTAAAAGGCTCGAAGGACCAAATCATTTTGATCTTTGAATTGAAAGGCCAGTTTGTTGGTTATTTAATCGAATGGTGAATAATATACTAGCTTTGTAATTACTAATCAATAAATGTAATAAATATTTACTAAAATACATCATATGTAAAGAAAAGGCTCAAAATCAATTGAATGAGACTTGGAATGAAATTCTGAACCTTAATGATGAATTCTGAAAATTTATGGTACATAGCCTCTGGTGAAACCATAAATCGCAGCAAAGAATTATTTTTATGTACATAAAATTTTTGTTTTCTATTTGTTTCGGAAACCAAAACAAATTCATCGCAATAAAAAATTGAAGTAACTCGAAAAACTTCAGAGTAATTCCAATAACCCCCCCATCTTATTGACTTTATGTTCTACCAATAAGAAAAGTTCATCAATAACAAAGTAAGGCTTTCTCCAGAATGTTGAGCATGCTGTTCGCTGCCGGTCCTTTCATCTGTGGGGGTGCTTCGGTCCATTTGTTTCAATCATTACACTTTTTGTGCCGCTAAGTATGATTGTGGGAAAGGGACCGCTATTGCCGCTGTCGCTGCGTTATTAATTTGATTGAGGCTTTTGGTTACTGTTGTTTTGTTGTTTTCTATTGAAAATTTTTAATGTTTTCTATTTGTATATTGTTTTATAGGAGTATTGTTAACAACAACTGATAAGTACTTTAACTACATCAATGTACGTAGGCATAATTTTTGCAATTTTTCCTCTAAATATAACAAAAAAAATTACATTAGGCATGTTATTTCATTTCCACCTTCTTCGACCAAATCGGAAATTCAACGATATTAACGTCACGAGTATTCAAAACCGAGGCAGATGAATGTGGAAGCGAAAAATGACTGTAAATCTAGAGGGAACTGGCACTCTATTCTCTTTGCCTCCCCTGTGAGAATATGTGTGTTATTTCATGAATGGAAATTATTTTAAGGGTACCTACTTTTTTATACCATTATTAAGAAATTAATTACTAACACAATTCTTAACATCAAACGGCGGCATTGCGGCACATCACAAGTTCCACTTCCTGGCTACGAGTGAATAATCTACTTTTCCTAAATATATCAAATCGAGAATGTGCCTGTGTAATAGGTAATCTCAGGGCGGGACAAAAACTTGCATTCCATACATACAAGGGGAATCTAAGACGTGAATACTTCACGGTACATTTACCGTATTAATTCTAACTTGATGCGGGAACATCTGGCTCTATCACACCGGTGACAATTAGGCCTCGTGTATAGTGGTAATTTAATTAGGGCTATTGAGGAATGTTCGACATATTGATTTTTTAAATATCAATCTAAATTGTTTTTTATATGTATGTGTTAACGTTGATTTGTGTCTAAATAGAATTTTTATTTATCGTGCTTGACCCGCGGTACATTAGGATCTTTGGCGGTAGCTGGAGATACAGCGACTTTCGGTTCAAACATGGAGTTGTCCCTTACATGGAGGCATTCTACAAATACTATTACTGTTATTATGTCTATGCCATATACTGCTACTTTTAATACAAAGCTAGTGACGTGCAAATTCTTCCCTGGTTATTGCAAAACCTACGGCAGGCATCGAAATATTTACAGTAAGGCGGGCCGTATGGTTTTCGCTACCTATCTTTACTATTACTATTCGCTATTTACATATATAACTTGGTGTCTTATAAGGGTTCACAAAGGGGTAGACAGGTGAAAGAAATAAAACAATTGTAGTTACATCATGGTGCTGAGGCAAATAGCGAGTGTCTCAAGTTTTTCAAGTATGTATATCTGAATTAAGCTAATTATAAATATAATAATAAATATCCTCACGCCTTCCCACAAGGGTCCCCGAAGGGGTAGGTAGAGGTGTATAGGTAATACAGGTAATACCCACACACCCACTTTCCGCCATAGGTATATTAGGTGCCAACGTGACAGATGGCGAGTCCATCGCCGTTACTCAAGCACGACTATACATACGCCTTTGAATTTCTTCTCAGACGTCTGCAGGTTTCCTCTCGATGTTTTCCTTCACCGTAAAGCTCGTGGTGTGACTAATCACTGTACTTAAGTTCAGAAAAAACTCATTGGTACAGTCGGGATTCGAACTTGCGACCTTTGCGTCGCAGGCAACTGCTCGAACCACTCGGCCACCACGGCTCCTATAAATATAATAATAAATATTTGAATTACTTTTGAACGTATACTGGTTCCCGTTAAAGCTCGTGGTGTGATAAATCGCTATAATTAAGTTAAAAAAATTTGACAGTACAAATAGTTTTATAATAATCATATATATTCTGGGCAGGCGTATATATATTATACGCCTTTTCATAAGGATCCCCCAATGGGTAGGCAGTTTAGGTACGAAGAGTTTTGTATCTGCAATTTTATTTATGCAAGTCAAAATCAGTTGGTCAAAATCGCTCTCAATGATCTTATTGGTTCAATCGAACTAAGAAGATTTTATAATGCTATTGAAGGTAATTTTTCAGTATAGATATAGAATATAATCAGAAACGCTATCGATTCAGCTCTCACAAACCCGAATAAATACTTGAAAAGATACGACGTAATACTTAGTAAGTAAAAATATTTTCGTACAAGGTTATATAGACCTATAGAATTACCTAAGAATACGTATTTGTAATCACGATTTACTATTATATTTACCGAAAATATGCATAGTACAATGGGCTTTATCTGAAGTGGCATAACGCCTGAAATCACCTGAAGGTTTACTCGCTGACGCTGGCATTGTTTGGTCGACTGTAAGCTAACTCTGAAGGTAAGTAATGTAGTTAGCACATCGGTTACAAAGACACTTGATTTCAGCGGTTTTGTAGCTAAGAGTTTTCATTATCACCAGTAAAATTGTTTTACATCGTTATAAGGTATATATCAAGGTTTTTAAAATGGTAGATATCTCTATTTATGAATACAATTTTTTTTTGGCTCCTTAAATGGTTTTCAAAATAATTATAATTAGTTTATATCTTAATTAAAATTATATCTTTGATAACCATTCAACTTGTATTATTTTACGTACGTACGTATATATCATCACGCCGTCTTTCACTAGGTAGGCAGAGATAATTCCACAGCAATTGTCATAGTTTCAAATTAAGCATAACTTAAGGCTTAAGGCCACCACGGCTCGCAAGCAAGCAATACAAAAGCAATAATAACAATAATTATTATTGCTTTTAATAATAATAATAATAATTATTATTATTGCTTTTAATAATAATAATAATAATTATTATTATATTAATAATTATTATTATTGCTTTTGTATTCGAAAGATACATCCTGTAAATTTTAATATCAAGTATCATGTGTTCCCAGGTTTATAAATAGATTTCGCTGGTTCACATTTCATAAATCAGGTCATAAATGACAATGTAAACTTGATGTACTACTATCATCGAATAAAATAGATATTTTTTTATTTAACAACCATATGGAATATAGAATTTCTTGGCGTGAAACTGTGATTTTAGACTCTATGAAATGGAAAAATAGTAAAATTATTATCTGTAGTATTTTAAGCCACCCCAGTAGGGTCAGAAATTAGTAGCAATTTCGCTGGTGATGCGTACGTGACAGATGGTATATCTGTCGACGTCCCTGTGCGATTGTACCTGATTGATAAGTGTATGTGATGAAATAATACATGTCTTTGAATTTTTTCTCAAACGTTTTTCCTCACGATTTACTCATTCGTGGTAAAACTCGTGTTATGATGTAAAATTATATAAACCACATCTCTTGTAATATTATATCATATAAGTTTGAAACTTGATAAATGGTTACCGTTGCCTTGAGGTGCAACCAGCGCCTAAGTTATCACTCTGCTATATTATCAGTAGTATAAGGGACGAACTGGTGCCGCCTGATTTCTGGAAACGTAACTCACTTGGGAACATGAAACAATTCGAGAGCAATTCTATCTTCTAGAAGATATTTAACGCTGTAATATCAAAGAAATAAAAGGAACCGTTGGTTCTCAATATATGGTTGTATATTTTTACAACCCCAGAACTGTTTAATATGTAAATATATGGTATACTTCTGTCAGGGAATGTCCAATTCTCTTCCATATAAAATATCAAGTTGGTAAATTTAATAAAGTGTCCTTGTTTATATTCTTATTTCTATTCTGATATCTTCACACCTTCCCATAGGGCTCCCCCAAAGGGTTAACCAGAGGTAACGCCCTCCACTTTGGCCGGATATATATTTAAGTGCGTGACAATGTCGAGAATAATTAGAATAAATAGTATAATTATTATATAAGAAATAAATAATAATATTAAAAAAATATTAAAGTAGTAAATTACATAATTATTATATAAATAATAGTCAATATTTTCATCAAATGTATTGTTTGAGAGACAGTGGAGGACTGTTACGATGAGGGGATGAAACAGGGTTGGTTTTATTACTTATATTTCTACTCCTTGTGAAAATGTGTAAATAAATGTTTCTTCTGAATCAGTGTAGTAGTACCGGAAATATGTCCCGAGCAATATTGTCTAATATGCTTGCTTCACTTTGGTCATTTGATCATCCTAATTGCAGCAACTCACGTTTTGTCCTCAATTGTACATGGTGAGACCAACTTTTATAACATATATTTATTTTATTCGAAATCAGAAGCATGTATAATGAAAGCGGATGAAGGAAGAGGCCTGTAGCGTAGAGAGAACTGGCGATCTACTCTCTTTGCCCACCCCGTGAAGGAATCGGCGTGCTAATTAGTATGTTTATTTTTTGTAAGTACACATTCGTCGAACCCATGAAACAATTACCCAACCAGTTCACTCCATATTTAAGTTAGTCTCTGTAAAATATATGATTCTGAAAAAAAAACTCAGTTTTTTGACAATACGACCCTAAATTAAGCGGTTATCAAATAACTTATAGGGTATAATAGGCATAATACGTGCTTGCGAAATATATCACTTGCGTGCCAACCTTATATTGAGAGGATTATTTAACGAAAGGGAAATTATTTTGCTAACGATAAGATTTAATTTAAATGGGTGCCCCAGATTTGTACGTGAATGTCTGATTTATGGTCGGGTACTACAGTTATTTCTTTTATTAAACCTTCACACAGATACTTCTGTATTTTTATAGGTATTTATTTACAAACAAAATAAAGTAAATAATAATAATAATATATTCTCACGCCTTCCCACAAGTATATTATGTACAATTATATAGGTATTATTTCTAGAGCTTAAAAAGCAGGATAATTGAAATAAATTCAAATTTGTAATATAACCTAAGAAATTTGGAAGTTATTTAAAGTATAAGGAATTTTGTTTAATGTTTCTGTTGGAAAAAGCCAAATTTTTTAAAGCAGCAACAAATTAGTTGTAGAAGTTATTGAATATAAATAATTATGATTTAATAAATAATTATTAATCCTAAAATAATAAAAATTACTCACCTTAAAAACATTTTGAATAAAAAAATCCTCGAACAAAAATAAAATTGTAGTCACTCGATCACAAATAGTCCATTTTGTTTAAAAAAAAATGTAAACAAGCACGACCACACAGCTCGACCGATCAAGTGTTAATGCTAATTGAATAAAGGATTCAACCCTTCACACCAAACTCCACGGTATAAATGTCATATAGTAACCATAAAAATAACCATAAACCGCACGTGTCCGACATTATTCAACACCTATTTATACAGTCTCACAGCACGATCACCCAAAACACTAATAAAAACGCTTATTATAAATTTTGAAACTAATGACAACGCGTCAATTTATGCGTAAGCTTTTTATTAGAATGAGATTAAGGCTCTATCCTGAAGCTCGATACTTCCGTGCGCGAGCGCACCGGGACAACGACTATAAAGGCTACCACTAAACCTCTCTCTCCCCCGAGCTTTATTTTGTTTTTATGTTGAAAAAACGTGCGCGCGCTAAGCGGTCCATACGCAGCTAACAGGAAGGGGGCTGTACCGACTCAAAAAATTTACCAAATTTCACTTCGCAATTCAGGAAGAGGTACAATATCCAATATTTTGTAACACAATATAATAATAAGCACTTTGTTTCAAGTGCCGGCGACCGCGTGGGAGCGAGACGAACGTAGTTTTGCCGTGTAGAGTTTTTCCGTAACGCTTCGGTCGTTTTGCGTGAAAGAAATGGAAAGAGTCGCTCGTTACTCTGTTTGCTTCAGATTAATGAGTTTGAAAGAGATGTAGGTAATGGCGGTGTAATTATGGGGGTGCCTCGTAAAAGAGACGAAAGTATAATGATTGGACGCAATGACAGTTATTGAAATTGTCGTAATAAGTGTGGATTTGCGCACACTGTAATAGTAAGGCGCATGCGCATCCAAATACCTATCGTATGTTAATTACAATGCGATAATTATAAACGACGTATTTTCATTATCTGACTGGTATAGCTGAGACGTATTAAGAAGCGTAATACTATTTCTTCGTTATATTATTAATAAGAGAGTTTGTGAGGATTTTTATTCCTCTTTTTTTTAGGGATAAATTATTAGCTGGCTTAATACATAGTTTCAACAAAAAATCAATTAAATTAAATTTACGCCGTTAAAACCGCCCGCTACAGTTAGCACTTAAGTCTGTTAGAATTCCTTTACAAATAAAAACATTGTATCTATATCCCTGTGGTTTGTCGCTTAAAGCTTGGAGGTCCTCATCCATAGGAACAACCAGGGCCAGGGTATGGTAAATATCCTGCTGAATTTGCTACTAGAGACTACAATTTTTTGTATCTTTACGCTATCCCATCCCGTAAGGAGTAGGTGGAGGTGTAACAAAACACCGTCTTTTCGTCTGAAATATATTTAAGTACCAACGTGATAGATGGCGAGCCTATCTTCGCCATCTTTGAATTTATGTAAAGACTAGCTGTGCCCGCGACCTCGTGGAATTTAACTAATAAGTTAATGGTGAATTTCTTACAATGAAAGTAACCTAAGTTACTAAAGAGTACATTAACTATCTGCCAGTGACAGACCCGTCAAAATCGGTTCAGCCGTTTCAGATATTATTTATAACAAACAGATGAAAAGACAAAAAAATCATATGCATTCTGTAAAAAGCGGTTATTTTAATATTGCTAACAGACACTTCCATTTTATTTATTTGTATAGATAAACCTATCGGTGCAGTGGGGATTCAAACGTGCTGTCTATGTGTTTCAGGAGAATACTCGAACCTCCCTCGGACACCACGGTTTTTTTCAAATTTTTTTTTATTAACTTTACTTAGAGTATTATATAACTGTCAATGAATTATTAAGGACACGAAACCTCTTCGCATTCGAATAAAATAACAAAAACGAATTAGTGACGCCGGTGTAAAGGTTTACAATAAATTTACAGATGAGTGTCGTAGCCGCGGGGTAGCTGCCGTGCTACGCGAGATAACAACTGTAATCTCAGCATCTCGACCTTTTGAGAACACCCTTACTTTCTGCGGGATTTAGATAATAATATTTAATACGTTATGAAATTGCTACAGTTTAAACGGATGTGGTGTCGGATCTATATTATCCTCACGCCTTTCCCCACAAGGGTCCTCGTAGGGATAGGCAGAGGTGTATAGGTACCCACATACCCACTTTCCGCCAGAGATATATTTTAGGTGCCAACGTGACAGATGGCGAATCCCTCGCCGTTGCTCAAGCACGTCTATACGCCTTTGAATTTCTTCTCAAACGTATGCAGACTACCTCTCGATGTTTACCTTCACCGTTAAGCTCGAGTGATTAATCACTGTTCTGAAAGTAAAGTAAGTTCAGAAATTAGTACAGAATAAACACATACAGTCTAGATTCGAACTTGTATTCTTTGTGTTGCATGCAATTAATCGAGATACTCGGCCACCACGGCTCCGAATACTTTAAAACCAATTTATAAGCTTAAATCGCAAACCTTTTCAACTAAGCATCTACTATTTATCGCGTACCATGTACTTTTTGCCAACACTGGTGTCTGTACTTTGCAGTTCTTACAATTTTAGTATTAGCTTTGTATTTCCGCTCTGTTGAGCACAGCCTAACTGTCGATATCAATCACATTTTCTAGGTAATTTGTTACTTATTAGATCTGAGTATTTTGGAGCTAACTGTACTTTGACTTTATCTGACTTTTACTCAAAATAAATTAAGCGTACAATGCCCGAATAAGGTGATACAAGCAATACCTGTATAAAACACTAACCACAACTAGTTTCTATCGTTAAAGTATACAGAATGTTCCAAATGAAAGCCACAAATTTCACGATAAAAACAACATTTTGTATTATTCAAAATGTTAATCTATTATTGACTGACTATAATCACCAAGATTGCAAGTTCGAATCCCGACTTCCTATACCAATAAGTTTTTCTAAGCTTAGGTACAGTGATTAGCCACACTATGAGCTTATGGGTGAAGGAAATCATCCAGAGGGAACCTGCATACATTTGAGAAGGAATTGAAAGGTATAGATATCGTGCTTTAGTAATAGCGATGGACTCGCCATCTGTCACGTTTGCCAACGCTTTCAATGTTCCAGCACAATAGGTAAATGTTTCAATCGCTACATCCACGACATTTCTCCGAAGTTATTAATTTTTGGACGATTATCATACTTTTTTAGTTTTCCGAATGTCGGTGACATCAAGGCGAGGCTGCGGTGAGGTGTAGTCTGTGAAGCGTCCGGGCCGGGCGGCGCGCGCGGGTGATGTGACATCGGGTCATTAGCGCGCCACTCACGCGCAGGTTAAACTGCGCCACGTGCGCCGACCGACTGACGCGCACCCTTGGTGGTTCTATAGAGTGTACTCTCTTAATTTTATATTTTTCTACCGAACAAAAGACGAGAAGGTTATTTTCGATAATTTAATAGTTGTTGCTAAAAAAATTTATGTTAAGTAAGTAAACATAAACATTCCATTACGAAATAGTGCTAGTGACTAGTCACACCACGAGCTTAACAGTGGAGAAAACATGGAGAGGAAGCTGATATAAGTGAAAGAAATTCAAAACGTACGTATAGTTTGCTTCAACAACAAAGATGGACTCGCCACCTGTCACGTTGGCACGTAAAATATGAATTCCGCAAAAAGGGCTTGTGTGTGAATATAAGAGAAAACGTGGTAAAAGTATATATAATTAGTAGTGCGTATTGAACACCCTGTGTTAATAAATATAATCCCAATGACGACGTATTTAACAATAACAGCAGGGAGGTCCAACCAAAGACGCCGGCATGACTCCCAAAATCACGTGCCAACCCCCTGTGTAAACAATAGACAAAGGACCCGACATGTTATTAAACAATACACTCTTATAACTATGAATTTAAACGCTACTTTTGATCAGCATTGCGGCGTTCTTCAGGTTATTAGGCTAACCGATTATTATCATACCAAAGATATGAACTATAATTCTTAAAAACACGACTGTAACGTTGATATTAGCTTGGTATAGCGGTATTCTTTTCAGTTTACAATCTAAGAAGAGGGTGTCCTGATTTTGTCAGTTTTAGACTAAAAAGGCTGTTGAGATGTTATCTGAGGGAGGATAGAATAAGGAGTATGAGATCACATATTATAGAGGAAGGATTTTTATTCCAAAGTTTCCGGCAGTGACATGACGTGAAAGGTAGGTGGTACTTTGTAGAAAAATGGAAAATAATGAGAACCTATTTGATTTCTTTTTTGATCAACATATTTGTGCAATGGGGTGCAGATGTGTCTAAAACAGAATAAAAAAATATCGGTTGGACATACATCCAGTGCTTTATGGGAACGGTAAATATCGTATGGAATCCGTATATTTAAGAAGAAATTCAAAGACAGCTGTGAGTATGCAACGAAAAACATGCTATCTGTCAAAATAGCACCTAAATACAACAAATAGAGGACGCTTTTATACCTTTATTCAACCCTTCATGGGAGCGCGAAGAAATAATAATATTAATAATAATGTACATACACCTTCCCACAAGGGTCCCTGAAGGGGTAGGCAGAGATGAGTCCACTTCCATTTTCCGCCAACCTATATTTTAGATACCGACGTGACGGATGGCGAGTCCATTGCTGTTACTCAAGCACGGCCATACATACGCCGTTGAATTTCTTCTTAAACGTATGCATGTTTCCTTTCGATGTTTGTGAAGCCTTTCGAAGCTCGTGGTGTGATTAATAACTGTTCTTAAGTTCAGTCAAACTCACGGGTACAGTTGGGATTCCAAGTTGCAATCTTTGTGTTTTGGGCAACTACTAGAACCACGCGGCCACCACCCACGGCCTTAATAATTTTGTTAATAAAAAAGCAAATCATTAGTCTCATCACACAAAACCCCGACTAGTTCAGTGTAACCCATAATTTAGTTATTAAAAAGTGTATAAGACACTAAAGTGTTAAGACCATTTCGAAGCTCTGCGGTGAATATTTATTTTCGTTCCTCCCCCAACCCTGGTACGCGAGTTCTTTTTCTGAACCGTACCGTTTAATCTCAAGCCTTAGTTAAGGTAAGTGAACCAAACCGTAGGATGCATTTTTAACGATAGGGTTGCATCTCCATCATTTCCAGACATATAATTTTATTTGTTAAACCAAAATTTAAAGGTTTACGAAGCCGATTCGGAATTATGAGCTATTAGCGAATGTTACTGATTATTTGTGTTGTTTCTTGGAATATTAAAATTTCTGTGCAGATGATTCATCTAATGTCATGCGCCTGGGTTTTTATCCTAAGTTTTAGATTAGTACTCTAAACATGATATAGTCAATTAATTCATCCACTATTTATGTGTGTCCTATAATAACTCTCTTGCCTACCTTATACGTAGGTATGTGGCAGAACTAACGTCCAAAGTCCAAAGTCATAAGTAGGCTAGATAAATATGGTCAACAGCCAGTCTCATGTAAAGTGATCACCGTGCCTTGAATAGAGGTAATGCATGATTTATCCAAGATTTTTTAAATTTCAACCCTATGTACGGTCGTAGGGTCGCTGGGCGTGGTGGGCAGATGTCGATCGCGGCCTGTTTACCTGCCTCGGCGCAAGCAAACAAAGGCATCAGGCGATGGACGCCTTGCTGGACTTCAGCTGCAGTTGGTACGCATTTTACTCTCCTTAAGTACTCCTTAAGTAATTGCCAAGTTCCCTAGCATAAGGATATTAGTACACCACTATATCTTAGCTATTCATTTACTTGTCTATATTTTCCATGTGCCTCCTATTTTCGAATCGCTTACCTTTCTTTTATGTTACCTACCTTTGAAGATTAAATAGTACTAAAAAAACAAAGCGAAGTCACTTCTTCAGAATTAAACCTAACAATTTAGAAATAATGAAATCAAATTACCCAATATAAAACATTTTGAGTATTTAGTTTAATTAAAAAGTACTTTGGGATACACTGAGAAAATATGAACGGGAGTGCCATTTGGACAATCCACCTGATGATACACAATCCTATGAATCTCAAGCATAGGCAAAATATCAATCGGCCAGCCTGATGGTAAGTGGTTATCGAAGCCTATATACGCTAGAAATACTTAAGGTATAACTCGCGTATTGCATAATGGTCGAAAGGGTACCGTTTAATATAACAGCCAATTAATTATTGCAAATTATCATTATTTGGATTGATTTAACCTTCATGTTCTGAATTCCGTTCAAGGATATCCGTGAATGTCTATGACCCCTCAAAGACACCTGTTCTTTTGACCTTTAAACGATGTTAATCAACCAAATCGCCACAAACGGGCGTCCCTCAGGAGGGATCGGAGCAGTGATTTAGTGGCCCGGTCGCTAATTATGGCTTGTTCAAATTGTAGCTTTCTCACGGACTATATGGGGCCGTTTGATACACTGCCGATCTGTGAAGCTTCAAGGGAAGGGGTCGGGTGCTGCGAGGTAATTAAAATTCTATATATATTATTTGATAGCTGGGTGATCAGACGCGGCTTCGATCTCCGCTTAAAGAAGATTTATATTGTGTACTAGTGGATACTGATGTCCAGTACGCGTAGTACAGGTTTAGGTTGGGATTTATTATTATTTATTTATTTATACATAATTAGTACGGCTACAAACTAATTAGTAAACAAACAATAAAACCTCATTCATACACTCATCTCACAATACTCCAGACATGCCGACATGATGATAGCCTTCCATCCATTCAGTTTCCTGTAACGCAACGATTACAAGTTCGTATCCCATCTGTATCAATGATTTTTTTCTAAACTCAAGTACACAATAATAAGACTACAACCTGCATACATTTGAGAAGAAATTGAAAAAGTACCTATGTATACTTGTTCTCGGGAAACGGCGATCTGTTATAGCTAGTGCCATCCACGACGACGCACCCTATTATTCTTCCCTATAGTTTATAGTGTGTGTGTTAATAATGTGTGTGCTAGTTTGAGTATTATCGGTACACACTGACTACCTATGAGCACACGCACACTACAATTAATAGACGGGTCATACACCCCGCATCCCGCGACCCCTAGACTAGAAATTGGTGGGGCGTATCTTCGTGGATGGCACTATCTATAAGTAGGCACCTCAACCAAAATACATGCTCAGTGAAGAGTGGGTGTTACATCTCTGTCCTTTCCCTTTCGGGGACCGCACCTGAAAACATTAGGTGGAGATAACAGCATACTCTGTTGTTTGGTACCCAAGTGTCTATCGGCGAGGTCTTGAAATGGTCTTCCTTCTCAAATGCGTGCAAGTTTTCTAATGAAGTATTATTTCGTATAGATAGGTTTAATTGGCTATGTCCAGCTCAAGAAAAATATAGCCTGCAAAAAAATCGCGCGAAAGAAATAATAGCACAGAAGCATGAGAGGTTTCAAATGACTGTAGACGAAAAACTGTCACACAATTTCAAGGACAACGTAAAACTATTTTCGAGGGAAGTTAAGAAGTCCAGAAAATGTGTCACAGCTAGTAGTAGGATGAATGTGATTCTTTCAACAGAAAGACTTTCGAAATACTGACAGACAAAGCAGACGTCCTCAGGCGATGGAGTGAATTTTACAGAGATATGTATGATGATGATGCCGCTGATCTACTCATAGATCTGCCTCCAACAGAATCTATCGAGAATCGTATAGCGGATTATATAAGTATGGGAGAGATTGTAAGAGCGATCAGAAGTTTGAAATGTGGAAAAGCAGCGGGAAAGGATGAGATAACAACCGAGATGATCAAGTACGGTGAACCAGCGGTCTGGGACGACATCTATTTGCTGGAAAATGGGTGTTGTTCCGGAGGACTGGAGGCGAGAAGTTATCGTGCCTTTCTATAAAAGAAAGGGCCATCAACTTGGTTAGTTTGGCTAGTAAAGTGTACACGAGATCCTGACGACCAGAATGCAAGAGCGATCCGAAAGGTTTCTCTGAGAATCCCAAGGTGGATTTAGACTAGGAAGAGGAAGTATGAATCAAATCTTCTCGCTTCGCGGAATCGCGGAATAGTTCTTGGGTTTTAACCAGAAAGTTTTCTGCGCTTTCGTCGACTTAGAGAAGGCCAAATGCCTTATAGCCTTATAGAGTCGTACGAAAGGAGCTCTGGGACTTGTATTTGCTTGCTGTACGTATTATATCATCTGTTGTGTTATGTTATGTTATGTTATTATGATAAACGATAGTTTAACTTTGGTAAGGTTTATTATGCAACTGGGCCACTATGCGCTGATCCTTAGGGTACGTTACCGCATTCGCTATACTTATTCTGTCTGCTCCAACCTGTTACCCGGTCAACCTTCGAGATTTCTACGTCTCGTTCCAACTCACCCCCGCTTACAGACATCTGTCTCACTCCATCGATCTCAGGTCAAGCCAGAGCACATTACAGTAATGATACTTAAACACATATTTAAGTAAAGATACTTTTTTGCGCAAAAAGTTGTGCGCTCGAGATCGGAGTCAGCTCTATAATTGTGTGGTGTAATAAAATACTGTAGGCATAGGTAACTAGGGAATTTATTCAAGATCGTATTATCCTTGTTTCGCTGATCCTAAAGCTTCAAGGTCTGGGCATCCATTTGTATCGTCAACGTGTACGAATACTGAAAAAATATGAAAACATCGTTATACAAAATTAACTGTTCCTTAACTAGGCATCCTGAGTTATAGATTTCAGTGACTATAGTCTGCGCGGAACTAGTTGGCCGCGCTTTAGGTATGTGAGCGGTGGAACGCAGGCAGTAGGGATAAAAAACTTTTATTCACATAAGTAACATTCGAAATTATTGAACGAAATACGTTTTTACGTTAATAACGACTGTATCAACTAATAAACCACACCGAAGTAGCTCTAAGCATCCGAACAAAAATACATTAATACTTCCAAGTGATAGAAAAAAGACCTGATTTAAATATTACTAATTTCTGTATCGACGGGCAATAAGTGTGACAAAATCTACGTTGCCTTGAGCAAGCAAAGCGGGTAAACGCATCTTTGGAGGATGAAGACGATATGTAGTGTGGATATGAATGTGTGAGAAAACCCACGCTAGCGTATAGCAAAACAGGATGACAGGTGTTTATAATACTTGGTAGTGAGTCATTGATATTCTAGTCTTCGGCATATGCGACATTACTAGAACAACCGCTTATGCTAGTGGATAATCGTGTGAGAAAGCTTCACCGACTCGCGTGTGAAATTCACAAAAGAACTTTTATATTTATTTCATACAAGCGACTTGCCCCGGTTTCACTCGAATTATCATTTTTAACAATATTTAATATTGATTTAGCATTTTATAGTAAATTACATGTGTCGAAATGTTAATTTGATGATTATACAAAGTATGCATGAGCCATGAAGATAGTTTTAATATTTTGCCGAATTCCTTTTAATACATTTTTGGAAATATTTTTTTTTAATATAATGTATTAATTAGTTTAATTTTAAAATACTTGAAATGAATTGATAAAAAAGTTTCGAACCAGCGACATCAAGCTTCACAGTCAGGAGCTCTGACCACTAGACCAAACGGACGCCGGTGAATAATTCTGTCTGTTGAGAAAGCTGCATGAAAACTTCAGTAACTCTTGTGTTTGTTGCGAAAAGACAGACAGACGCGGCGGGGAACTTTGTTATATACATATATCCTCACGCCTCTACGTGTATAATTAGTAGCCTCACACCCACATTTCACCCGAGATATATTTTAGGTGCCAACGAGACAGTGGTTATTCAAAATGCCTTTGAATTGCTTCTCGGACGTTTTTGAAGGTTTTCTCTCGATGTTTTCCTTCACCGTAAAGCTCGTGGTGTGACTAATCTCTGTACTTAAGTTCAGAAAAATTCATTGGTACAGTTGGATTCGAACTTGCGATCTTTGTGTCGCAGGACTCGAACCGGCCACCATGGCTAATTGTACAATAACAACAATTAACAATATTTCTTACTTAAGTTGGAGTCGCAAGCGTATTCCAAAAGGTCGCACGTGTCCAGGAATGTTTTCTTCTCCTCTCCCATGACGCCGCAAATGGGTATCGTGTCGTGAACGCAAGTTTCCGCAAGATGACAGAATTGTTCTATTTTATTCTGCAACCGAATAATTATATTACATATAAGTTCCAAATAAGAATAAAAATTTGCCCTGGTGATCGAGTGATAAGTACGCACTAGTGGTTATATAATAACCTGCAAAGCTAACATTGCAGGCTCAAATCCTAGGGCTTAATTTAAGTTATGTACTTAGTATCAAAGCAGAATGATGGTGAAGGAAAACTCTTTTAGGATAACCTTGAGAAGTATTTACAGTCGAAGAACCTACTGCACACAAGCTCAGTACAACGGCTTAAAAATATAAAATCGGTTACATTCAAACGTTGCTTAACGTTTTGAAATTGGAATTGAAGCGAAATTGACGCTTAAGAATAAAATGTGAATGCGGTTATGAATGAAAGAGGTTATCTCTTTATTTTAGGCTTAGTAACAATCGCTTCGAAAACAAAAGACGTAATAAGAAAAAAATCAAGAGAGACACAATATGAGAAAAATTTTAACTTACGGATGGCATTGGAAAATCACTTGCTAGATGACCCCAAATAGAAGCTATAGTACATGACCAGATGGCGTAATCTAAAAAAAATATATAACAAATGCAATAAAAATACATACTTAATAGAAAAAATGGAGCAAGATCCATTAAGTTTTTTTTTTAATAAACATGTATAAATAATGCTAAACTTATTGCTAGCTCATATTTTAATGCAAAGTTGTTTGTTGGAAAGGAAAATAATTTACTGGAAAACGCTTTGAATGCTCACAGCAAACCAGTTCGATAATCCACATTGTAGCGTAGAAATTCTAAGGTAAAATGATAAACTTCGACATTCATGTTGTGGTTAAAGCAATGAAGACAACCCGTGTTCATAGAAATCATATGGTCAGGGGTCTGTAGCAGTTTGCGCAGTTATGATCTTACTATTAAGACACAAAACAGTAATTGGAAAACATTGGTTATTATATAGATCCTAAAGCACAGTTTGCAATAATTACTTTTTGCTCTTCTCATCATCATCTGATTAAATAAGCACATCTTTTAAATATCATATGAAAAAAACTGTAATACCTCTGCCTACAACTTCCCGGAGCCTTGTGGGACTTAAATAAGATATAATAATAAATTTGTATCATCTTTCTATTAAAATTGTAGTTTTTTTTAAATTATATTGATCGGAATTTCCCTTTATACAAGTCATTCCTATGGCAGTAGACCCCGCTCTTCTATAACTACGTTACAATTGCATGTAAGAGTTTGTGTTGTATGCGTGAGCGTGTGTGTGTATGTGCATATGTGTGTACCTTTGAATGTGTGATTGCAGATCTGTTATTGTGTATAATGGGCTGTCATAAAGCTCGTACAGAATAAATGGTATGTTCAAGCCCTGCGATAAGGGTCCATGAAGGGGTAGCGAGCAGTTTGTAAGAAGTACCCATACGCCCACTTTTTGTCGATTATTTATAAAGTGCCAACGGGACAGACTGCAAGCCCATTGTCGTTTTCAAGCCCAACTGTATCTTTGAGTTTCATCTTACATATTTGTAGGTTTTCTCTCGATATTTTTCTTCACCGTAAAACTCGTGGTGTGACCCGCCATTGTACAAAATTTCAGAAAAACTCATTGGTACAGTCGGCATTCGAACTTGCAGGCAGACTGCTCGAACCAGAGCCACTACGACTCAAATATAAGAGTTAATTTAAGTTAAATAGTTTAGTTAAGTTAGTGAAATATGTATATACATTGTGCCGAATGTTAGTGAACCCTGCAATTAATTTAGTGATCTGGATATGTTTCAACATAAGCGCATGTTGTGGCGTAATTTCCTGTTCTACATCCATTGTTGTTAGATCAATACAAACATTTACCGATACTCCAAAATTCAAATAGATCATTGTTGATCGTAAGTTGCGGCGCTTGTGTGATAATTAATATTATTATTATGATACTAAGGATTTTTTTAACAAGTAAGTTAGTATAATAAATAAATATATACTCACGCCTTACCACAAGGGTCCCCGAAGGGGTAGGCAGAGATGTATAGGTAATACCCACACACCCACTTTCCGCCAGAGGTATATTAGGTGCCAACGTGATAGATGGCGAGTCCGTCGCCGTTACTCAAGCACAACTATACATACGCCTTTCAATTTCTGAAGTTAGTAAGATTTTAATATATATATTTTTTCTTTGCATCTTGTACAATGTGAATAGCTTTGCCTGAGCCTCAAATTTACATACGTTTAGCTATTCTTCTCTAATATCCACGGTATTTCTCTTCAACGTTCGTGGTGTAATAAAGAACGTTAGTTATGTTAGTAAAAGCTCATCGGTACTGAAAGGTTACTGCTATGTAATTTTCATTGTTGTTTTAGGTTTTTGTATTTCGTGCCTCATAGATGAAGTATGGATGCACGTGGAAATGGAGTCTGAAGATTATTTCTTTCCATTAGAGCCCGTAAGTTTTTACTGTGTATACCGACTCCGTTAATCCACTATTAAGTACCCTACATTTTATTACTAACCGAGGACGTTTTAGCTTAGTGCTGTAATTTCACTGGGTATTGTGCTTTTCACTAGTACTGAACTTTTCACTAGTACTGAATTTTTCACTAGTACTGAATTTTTCTTTAGTACTGAAGTTTTTATTAGTACTGAAGTTTTTATTAGTACTGAACTTTTCATTAGTACTGAACTTTTCACTAGTACTTAACATTTCATCAGTGCTTAACTTTTCATTAGTACTTAACTTTTCATAAGTACTTAACTTTTCATTGGAAAAAAAATCTTACTATATTTTAAACTTTTATAGGTACTGAACTTCTGTAAAATGGCCGATGACTGCCAACACGACTTCGTCGCTATTTGCGGGCAGGACTCACTCGGCATCACCAGGATGTTTATTGATAACTGCGATATCTATGAATTTAATTGCGACGAAAAGAAACGTGAGTATAAACATCAAATATTTGGCATTTAACACTTATAGGGAGCTAACCTTTAGAGATTAAATCACAGAGGAAATATCAATTGCATGGTTTGCTGCTCATACTATGTTGAATATTCTGTTACCATGTTCGTCAATTAAAGTAAGTGTTGTGGATTCAATTCTCAAGGCAAAAACACTTCTCAAATAAAAGGAAAAGGAGCCTGTTGTATATCGCAATAAAAGTGAATATCCCATAGCATACACGGAGAAAGCCGCAACCGATAGCTCTTCACATATGTATGTACCTTTATTCCCCAGAATATCATCACGTTACGATGGACGTATGCAGCTACGAGGCCGCAGCATCACCAGATTGATTCGAGAAACTCACACTAACTGATAGCAATAAAACAAATGTGTCATTAATTAATGTATATTATTTTAACAACTGCTTACGGCTTTACTCAACCTCGTTAATTAGTGAGATGGCAATATTTGTGTGTAGTGTAGCAAATGTCCATAGTCAAACATATGGTCGACACACAGAAGCGCCCACATAAAGAGTGCCTGAGCACCTTCCACGCAAACTCGAAGATCAAACATCGCAACTTCAGTATTTGACGTCACGCAGTAAACGTACGCTCGGCGTTTCTTCCAAGAATTACTTAACTAAATACAGGCAGGATGTTATGCAACTTATTAGGAACGCAGAGTTATTTAAATTGGATCTAAGTGTTGAAAATGATACGTGATTCGATAGCCCGTCTTTTTGCAGACAAAGTAGACTCATAAATGATACGTTAAATAATAAGTACCACCCATACCCTACCTAGGTACGACAAATAAGTGTATGCCACCCTAATCCATTTAAGCGATATAAAATATACCAAGTGAAGTTCGCGGGTTTGATTTTAAGACATAGTGTCCATATGGGATTAACACGATTATTACTACGACATATTTGACTGAGATTTTTTAAGCAGTAAAGTTATTTTTATATTAAAAATACATGTTGAACAAACATAGCTATTATACGATATAGGTTGGAACATGTACTTATTTGCTTTGTTTGAGACTACTTTAATTTTGCATACTTAAATTTAGCACCCGTTTTTGGTGCTATTTGCGTTGATAAAGGTCCCAATCATATTGATTCTCAAATATCTTCAATGTACAGACAGCGATCTGTTACATTTTATTATATGACCGACCGTCTGGTCTAGTGGTTAGAGCTCCTGACTGCGAAACTAGAGGTCGCGGGTTCGAATCCCGCTGAGGGCAGATATTTGTGTGATGAACACGAATATTTGTACCTTAGTCTTGGATGTCCTACGTATTTAAGTATATATCTATCTATATAAGTAAATATATCGTTGTCTCGTTACCATAACACAAGCTTTGCTTACTTTGGGATTAGGTAAATTTGTGTGGAATTGTTCCAGGTATTTATTTATATGTATTGATATTGATTATTCGTGAGTTCCTAAAAGTACCTTCTCAAGCGTGAAGTCCTAGGTTTTATTGTCACGGCATAAAGGTTATCAATATAGGTACTAAAATGATACCTTCACCACCATGGAAACAAAAAACAATTAAACAGGATGTTAAAACAATGCAAAGTTAGTAAACATTTGAGAGAAATGCATGTCAAAGCCAAAGTGTGAGCGTTCTCAAGATATCGGCATTGTTATTGCTTACTCGAGCACCTCAGACAAGTCGTATCTAAATAGCCTGTTAGAAACAAACTTCACACCATTTTCGCTAGAGGACTGACTTCAAGTACTATATGAATCTAACTCGAATTTAACGCTTATATAGATTTTATATATTCTATATTTAAATCTTAAGTCGGTTGAGTAGACCTCTACTCACATGAAGATGGAAAAACGAATCCCAACTGTACCCATGAGTTTACAGGCGATAAGACACATCACAACCTTTAAGATGAAGGAAAACTTTGAGAGGCATGAGTTTTTTTGAATAAATTCTAAAACGTAGGTACTATACTTGTGCTTTGAAAACAGCAATGGACTCGCCATTCATAATCACATCGGCACCTAGAATATATCTCGGATGAAAATTGTATGTGCTTAACTACACATATCTACCATTGTGAGAAGGCGTATCTAAAGATGAAGAATATTAAAAATGCGTATACATGTAAGTAGCTCTGTATGTCTGTATGGAATAGAGGATAAATCTGTATATTCATAATATCCTCACGCCTTCCCACAGATTACAGAGGCAAATGAAAGAAGGAACCTCGATAAACCACCCGCTTACGCACCATACAGAGTATATTAGGTGCCAACGTGACAGATGGCGGGTCCATCGCCATTACTCGACGCATTCGCCACGCCTTTGAATTTCAGCCTCAGACGTATGCAGGACATATAGATGTTTCCCTTCATGAGCTCGTGGTGCTGACTAATCATAATACTTAAGTTCAGAAAAACTCATTGGTACAGGCGGGATTCGAACTTGCGACCTTTGCGTCGCAGGCAACTGCTCGAACCACTCGGCCACCACGGCTCTATATTCAGAACCAATTATTTCTTCTCTATCGACTATGTGTGCGCGTACCTTTATAAAGATACGCGGACCAGTACCGCGCGATTGTGCGGACAATGCTCAATTAATAACTGGACGATACTGGATGCGTTTACACCGGGACCCATTGTTTGCAGATCGGATAAAATGTGAGGAGTTCATTGGGGATGGATGGGTGCGCTGATCGATATATTTTGTAGTGTAATAACTTAACGGTACGCATTATATGTATATTGTTTTCTTAAATATACAATGTATGTATAGACTAGAGCAAGAGGATGAATTTGTATATCTAGGAAACATGTTCACACGAGATGGAAAGTATGAAAAAGATATTGAAAGAAGGATAACTGCCGGAAATAAGGTGAATGGAGCCATGTCGGCGTTGATGGGCAGTAAAAGTCTGAGCAAGAATGCTCGAGTTGCTGTCCACAATGCGATATTGGTACCTGCCTTATTGTATGGCAGCGAATTCTGGGTATGTCAGAGGAAGTATGAAAATAGCTTGAATGCAGTTGAGATGCGATCTCTTCGAAAAATGTGCGGCGTAACGATATTAGATCGAATCCGCAATGAAGAGATTCGCAAATCCACTGGCGTGAATGAGGGCGTGATTGTAAAGATGAAGAAAGGCATGTTACGTTGGTTTGGACACATAGAAAGGATGAGTGAAGAAAGATTGACGAAACAGATATACAAAGCAAAGTGTGTGCAAGAAGAGGCAGAGGAAGGCCACGTTCCAACTACCTGGATCAAATAGATCGGACTCTCAAGGACGAGAACGTTAAGAGTACTCGAAACGGACGAGTATGTATGAAGAGACTGATGAATGTGGACAAAGCGAAAGAGGTATATAAGTCTAGAGAGAACTGGCGCTCTATACTCTCTGCCTACCCCGTTAGGGACTTGGCGTGATGATATGTATGTATGTATGTATAGACTTAAATAATTGTTAAAATTCAAGGAGAGCTTATAAGTGTACGGAGAGCCGTAGTCACCGAGTAGTCCCCTACAACGAAAAGATTGAAAGTTTGAATCTCGTCTATACCAATGAGTTTATACCACGAGTTTTAAGGCGAAGGAGAAATTCTAGAGGGAACCTGCATACGTTTTAAAGAAATTCAAAAGTCGTGCTTGAGAAATGGAGTCGGTCTCGCCATCTGTCACGTTGTCACTTAAAATGTACCTCCCACACACATCTGCCTACCCCTTCCGAAACATTTGTGAGAAAGCGTGAATATATACAATTAAGAGGATGTACATCTGGATGTCTATTCAGGCACAGTATCTGGCAAAGCCGCACACAATGTGTCAGACAAAAACAAAATATAGCCGATATTAATCTCTTCTTAAAATTTTTATCACTATCTTTAAGATAAATAAAAACAATTGACAGCGCGAATTAAATCTCATTATAAAGACTAGGAAGCAAACAATTCTCGTACGTTCTTTAAGTTATCTAAGCCACCAGTTGAACGGACCTCCCAGAGCGGCCACAACGGCCATTGCTATGATACTGGCGGATAGTCGTATCACTTTATAACAATTAATTTGTTACTCAACGTAGAAGTGACTTTTATGCCGTTTAGATAAGATTGTCTTTTGTATTGCTGAGATAATGTTAATTGTACTGGGTGTAGATTTGCGGGCGTTGGTAATCGGTTTTGCGTATAAAGGAAATGCACAATGATTTTACTTAAACTATGTGCACTATTTCCCTGACTACTTTGGACTAACTATTAACGTTCCCGAATAACCAAGGGTTGTTCGATATCTTTAAGAGATTTTTAAAAATAACTTGCGTGATTTTTAGAAAATAAAAGGCGTGATGATATGTATGTATGTAAAAATAACTTTTTTAAGTTGGTCCGCAAACAGCACGGGAACTTGATACAGTTTCAAGCTGTGTGTGCTTTGAGTGATGTTGGTACTCGCACCCGCTGTGCCTATTACCATATATGTGATAATGCAACTGAGGAAAATGCCGAATTTGACTTCGAACCTACAGGTGACAATACGCTACATGTTAAATGACACAGAGGAAAATTGTCTTTTTCTAAACGCGTGTAAGAGAATGAGACGGCGACACGTCTGCTGCCAAAGTTGACACACAAGAACGACTTGTGATCGGCTTACAGTTCTCTCAATATTGACATGTCAAAATGGAAAGGTTATGTCAAAAATGTGCTGCGCCCAGTAGCTACATGTATTATACTGCTTATTTAGGAAGTTTTTCCTGGAAGCATTTTTTCATAGCCGGGTTGACGTAGTCCATACTTGTAATAGTCAATTAAAATTAAGCGAGTCTCGCGAGAGCTTTCTAAGGCTAGACCAATGGCACCAGAGATGCAAACGGAAACACTCCGATGTCTGTCATATCTATACATACGCCTTTGAATTTCTTCTCAGACGTATGCAGGATTCCTCTCGATGTTTTCCTTCACCGTAAAGCTCGTGGTGTGACTAACCACTGTACTTAAGTTCAGAAAAACTCATTGGTACAGTCGGGATTCGAACTTGCGACCTTTGCGTCGCAGGCAACTGCTCGAACCACTTGGCCACCACGGCTATAAATGATTCATTTGTTTTAAATAAAAAAAATCAAAATCAGTATAGGATACCTCAACTATCGCTCTTAAAATATGTTCAATGTGCAGACATAGTTCTTCCTATGTTTACTATTGTACTCGTAAGTATATCGTTTCAATATATTGTATTGATATAAGCTGTTACGTAGACCTAGGAATATGTATCGCTCCACAATGTTTTCAAGCAAGAACTTAAACGTGAGTCGTAAGGCATAAGGTATTGTCTGTAAATATATTAATTCATAATATTCTACTTAATAGAATAATAATTAGGTTTATTATTAAATGAAGGGCAAAATTATGGCATGTCGTGTAAATATATACATAAATAAATAAATAGTTAGTTCAGCTCTGTTTTAGACCCACACTTGGTTACTCCTGTATCACATCTGGGAGTCAAGGGCAGTTGTTATCCCCAAGCTACCATCTGTATAACTTTTGCTATGTTCAAAACCGTGGAGTCCAAAAGACAAATACCCCAAACATTTTAAGAACGTTTTCACTTGTTTTTATTCGTTATAAAGAAAATATCCAACAGTTTTGTTGAAAACCCGCTCAGAACTCGTCTCTCGGGGCTGAGCGGGCGCAAGGCTCTGCTCCTTGTACCAATAAATGGTCGCGTAAACACCACAGTCGCCTTGTTAACCTAAAAAGTTAACAAGAATCGGCCAGCACTTAGCCGTCTCACGCTAATTCGGTGGACAAAGCCCGGATTTGTTTGCAGCGCCTAGTTGCAGGTTAAGTAAGCTAATTGCTGATAGAATGTCAGTTCGTAGCACCTGCCTTCAGTTCCAGCGTTTGGTTGTTTATAGCAAAATTTCAACATTTCAGCAGTTGACCATTTTCATTTACTGTTATAACCAGAGTTATTTCCATTGACTAGTACGTCTGTAATGTGTAATCAAAAATCCTTTTATTTAACGCAGACATACTATCATATTGTATTGTTGCCATGGAAGCTATTGAACAATATTAGAGCTATAAATACGATTATACATACATTTTCATCAGGTGCAGTCCCTTATGCAGTAGGCAGGTACAGTAGAGCGCCAGTTCCCTTCAGACTTGCAGATTTATTTTGCTTCATCCTAATGTAGTATTCTCTTCATGAAATATTATACAATTGTATGTCTTTAACAAAATAAATTATGTATATGTAAAATAATAAGCAAATATTAGCTTTCCGTCTCACGGATTGACGCTCATTAATTGTAGATTCGACGTAATTAAAGATATGACTGAAATAAATAAATGTATTAGAGGAGTGAGTTACGATGCCTCGCGGAGTCCTGCTAATAAAATAAATGAAGAGTCGGCATTGGGGATCCCAGCGCGAGTGCGGTGAAATCCAGTGCGGAAAATGGTGCAAGTATTATTTTAATATTTCAGAAAAATATAAATAAATCTACTCTCCCTCTACACCTTTGGGGAAGGCGTGGAATATAACAAAAATATTTAATATGAGAACAATGTAACTACATCCCTACATGTGAATAGCAAAAATTACTGTTATTTTTTCTTCGTTGTTTGGATGAAAGAAGTAATTTTACTCGTCAGGGCTTAAGGTAATTTCATCAACATTTAGAACGTTTATAAAAACGTTTGTCTGTATATATGCAAAGTTACCCTTAAATAAATATATAGAATATTTATATTTTTTTTCCACTTCAATTCGTTTTCATGTCATTAGACCCACCAACAAGATGCAACATTAAGTTTGCTCATTTCTCACCGCGGTTCCCGATCCAGGATGGTCGCGGGCGGCGTCTAGAGGCAATTGATTAGTCGGCCCCTTTGTGCGCCCGCGCCGACGCTCACAACAATTTGCTCGCGGGTCGGCCGCCCTAATTTTAATGGCCTTATAAAATTTATATTTAATGTATTTATCATATGATGGATTACTGTGGATATTTAAAGATTTTTTTCAAACAAAGCAAATATTTTTCTTCTTTTTTCAATTTTTACAAACTGAATCTTCGTCTGGACATTTTACCAAGCGCACACTTTCATGCTTGCAGCCCATGCGAGTAGTAAGAATACTACCCGTGTGAGGTGGCAATGATGATAGATACATAAATAATTCATCCGTTACATAAAAATCTTCATACGTTAACGAGTTTAATATAGCTACGCCCGCAGTTAAATAGCAAAGCTATAATATGATACTTAGATGATAAAACGTAGAATGTTTTTTTTTTAAACCTTACAAAGTGTAAGCTAAATTTCATGTTCTGTCGAGTATTTAAGACGTGGAAAATAACGAACAAACAATATTACTTTCGCATACATATAGAAACAAAGTGTGAGTTAGCAAGTGCAAAAATCAATAGGCTGGATTTTGATTCCATCGATCTTTTAAATATGACAAGATGTTTAAGAATATCACTCTTAGGTATATGCATATTTATTTTATGGATATAATTTGAAGAAAGAAACATACATTTTGATTGGCGCTCCATCATAACGGTCACAAAATGAGCAATAAAAGTCGGCTACACTTCTTTTTCATCTTAAAGAGCTACAGCAGATAAAATATAAGATTGGATACTGAAATATTCGCTTAGTATAATTTCGATAGCTAAATTAATATTTCAATAAAAATATAAATCGTATCCACTTTAAGACATGTTAAAATGCTTTGTTTTATTGCGCGTACGCACGCTGCATCCAGCGCCGGTGTGCGGTCATTACAAGTGACTTGGTGGCTTTGAACAAAGCACTGCTTAACATGAAATAAAAAAAAACATGTTTATTGTTGAACTCCAACCCAATAAGGAGCTATGATAGATCTCGTGCTGTACAGTCGAAGGAGTGGGAGTGTAAGGTCTGTAGAAGTTTAAGAACTACCTACGAATATATGAGTTTAGGCATAAGGCGGTTTGAGTGGCGGGTTCAATTACCATCGATAATCGACATTTATAATGTGTTGAATTCTTTTTTAGTATGTCCAAATGCAATATTTATTTCAGCTGATATATATTGACATCTCTTTACTTATACTTCGGTCGTTCTACAGTACTTAAAGCTCTACCTAGCTTAGGGTCACTTGAATCTATGTATGATGATTAAATACATATACAACGGCGTTGGACTCGCCATCTGTCACGTTGGCACCTAATATATACCTCTGGCGGAAAGTGGGTGTGTGGGTATTACCTATACACCTCTGCCTACCCCTTCGGGGACCCTTGTGGGAAGGCGTGAGGATATATTATATTATTATATAAGATTAACATTTTGAAAATTGTATTTCATTTCGTTTGACATTTTAATTGTTTCACAGTAGTCTTTGTACTATGTATTAATCGATATAAGTAGATAATTTAAGCAATAATGATTGCACTTATCAACATATAAAAGAATATTTCGTATCCAATAAGGTATTGCATGGATTGAGAACTTAATACTTCGAATCAATGTATCCATTGAAGTAAAGTACATTCATGCACATCCATTGATTACAGAGACACGTGCAGAGGTCCCCGGACCTACCCCACGAGTGCACGGATCGATGTGCCTACACGCAGTGCCACGCATGCGCGGTAGGGCGGGTAGTACAGGCATGTGGTAAAGTTATTTGAAAATATATAAAAAAATACAATTTAATTTACGCCTTCATGCGAAGGTACCCGAAGGAGAAGACAGAGGTGAAGCAGCAATTAATGTTCCAGGTTTTTTTGATGCGTAGTGTATGTATCCACAGATATCTGTGCCTTAGCTCAAGAAGGTCCAAGTGGGTCCGTCCATTTTTAATCGTATGCACACTTGTCACTGTATTTTCCTTCAGTGTAAGTTCGTCGTGTGATAAGTCATTGAACTTAACTTCATAAAAACTCAAAGCTACAGATCAAATGAGTCTAAGTTTGCGATATTGATCGTTCATTCTTATTTAAATAATATTTATATAAAATATATATTTTCAGATATTCGTTACCAATCGTTAGTAAATATTATAAACGAATTCAGAAAATGAGACACGTCTATAACGGCCTTATAATTTGTATTTTAAATCATGTTTCTTTATACCACTAAGGTAGCTAAACCATTATGCTACTTGCCTTATGGTAAGCGGTTATCGCCGCCTATGGACGCTTACAACACTAGAGGTATCGCTCGCGTGTTGGCGACCTACAATATATTATATTTCAATGACAGAATTTTGGAATAAAATCAACACGCAACTGGGAATGTATTCTTTACTTTAAGTAGTAGGTCAAACTAAAAGCTTTTCAAAGCATTGTGCGAGCGAGGTTACTGCGGCCGGCTTCAGTCGCTTTGCGGTAGTGTTCCACTGAAGGCCGCCTGAAAGCTTGTGACTGTAGCAATTGGATTTGTCCTACTGTTAGCTTGACGCATTGTGTGTGACGGGAGAATAAGATGTAAGTTTATACTAATTACAGAATTTTAAATCAGTATTTTTATTTATTTGTTCAATATGACAGAAACGGTGATCTAACGTATTTCACTTCTTTGTTTTGTGTGTTGCGTGGGTACTATAAACACGCCTCTGTTTACCACTTTGGGTCCCCTGTGGGAAGGCGTGAAGATATACATCTTCCTACGAGTCCTTCCTCCTTCTCGTTCCTTGATACCTGCCTATAGGTATATATATAGGTAGGAATAGAATAGAATTATAGAATTAGGTAGGGGTAGGTATAGGTAGTTCCCATACTCTCACATTCCGCCGGAGACATATTTTAGGTGCCAACGTGACATATGGCGAGTCCAATTGCTTAAGGAATGTGGTGTGAATAATCACTGTACCTACTTAAGATCAGAAAAACTCAATGCTACAGTCGGGATTCGAACTTACAATCTTTATATTACAGGCTACTTCCACTCAGAAACCAAGGCTTTTGTTAACAATTTTTATTTTTATTTTTATTTTTATATATCTCTCTTTAATTCTCGGGTTCCGTATAGACCGGGTCCTTTATCTAAGCTTGTTTGGGGATACATACATTATTATAATTAATCACATCACGAGCCTTACGGAGATGAAAAATATCGAGGAAAAAACTAGCATATGTTTGAGAAGATATTCAAATATGTGTACATATGGTTGTGCATACGAAACGGCGAATAGCTCACCATCTGTCACGTTGAAACTTTAATATATTTCCGGAGGGCGTCGAAGAGTAAGTACCGAAAAGAGGATGTGTTACTACACACCTCTACCTACCCTTTCGGTGACCTTCTTTGATATCTCTTATATTTATTATAACTAGCTTTATATACTATCTTCTTCTCAGCATATATGCGTCCACTGCTGGACCATATTTTATATACTATATTCAAGTAAAATAAAATGAAACCGCCTACCCCGTCCGTCCTCGAAATTAAAGTTATTAATTAAAATGAAACAGTTTTTTACATACGCCTAGCTTTGTTTACACAAAAGCCATTTTAATCGCGACGCAATTCACTGCAGGCATTTTAAACTGAAGACTACCTGCGCATTGTACTCTTCTTCCGCATAATAATTGCGACGCCAAATGAAAGGGAGTTGGTTGTTTGCCTTTAGTTTGCGTGATATGGATACCCCAAGTAACCCATGAGGAATTCGCTTAAAATACACATAGTATTTTAACCGAGTTCCACATTGGGTAGGTGGAAAGAATAAAGCGCCAGGATAATTCTTTAGTAGAATCTTATCGTTTCAACTAACAGTTATTCAATGATCAAAAGATTGTAAAAAGTTAGGAATGGGCGAGTATTTTATTTTAGCTTTGATAACTAGTAATGAAACAGTATTTTGTTAAAAAGAAAATATCATCTATTTTATATAAGTGCAGAAACTAATCGAGCGGCAAGCCTTGTAAAACCTTTTGATGTTTTTTTTACTGTATTTGAGACTCGCATACCTACATTTAATTAATGTTGTTCTGAACGTACCAATGTAGATTTAAACATTAATTTTATTAGGAATTATGCTTTTCATAATGCAGAAGATACAGATATATGTCTAAAAAAATAAGTTCGATATATTGCCAAATTACATCTCTGTCTACCTTTTTCTTAAATTACCTTTGTCATAAATAATTTCCAAAGTACATTTATTTTCTGAAAAACCTCCAAAACCCGAAGGTTTATTTGTATAAACTTAATATATATAAATTACGTGTCACGTTGTTTGTCCGCAATGGGCTCCTTAACTACTTAACCGATTTCAATAAAATTTGAACACCGTGTGCAGTTTGATCCAACTTAAAATATAGGATAGCTTACATCATAATTGGACCGATAGGTGGCGCTGCGATCGTGTTTCCGGAAGTTTTACTTATTTAACCGGGCAAAGCTGGGCGAGACAGCTATTTAAATCATATGATTAAATTTTACATACAATTTAATTCCATATGAAATAAAATATATACATACGTTAATATTATTCACTCGTATACCGTTGAATAATTCTCATGGTACATTATAGTATATAAAATATATTAATATTTTTAATAAACCATAAATCTTTTAAATTAATCATATTATTATTATGACACTATTATTTTTATAAATAATCTATCTTTTGATTCAGACAAATACTTTTTATATTTGAATACAATATAGTTTTATACCTTTCCGTACTATATAAATACATATATTTGAATGAATTTATTGAAATATTTCAGAGCATCTAAGTAAGTCATTAGTGGAAGGCATTTGGCACATTTTGTTGACGTCAGTTGGCTCGTAGCCACGTTTTATATTGATTGGTGTGCCTTTGTCAGTAACCTAGTATTGTACGGGACTAACTCAGCATTGCCCTGTATCATACATACTAATGTATTTAAATCAGCGTCCCGAGCTAGCTTCTATCCTAAAATTACTGGGTCAAAACTAATTTACACATTTTATCTTTACGTCGAAGTACTTTGAAATGAGTAATGTATATTTATAGTAATTACAATCGGAATTAATATTAGAAAAGTTCTATTTTGTTAAATATTTCACTGAATATCCTAAATTACATACATAATTACATACATATATACATACATCACCCCAAGTCCCTAACAGGGTAGGCAGAGAGACTAGAGCGCCAGTTTTCTCTAGATAATATCTTTTAGTTTTCGGGGTTATTATTCTAAAAGTTTAAAAATGGTCACGAAATTAAGATCAGCACGAAAAATATTTAACTAAGCAAAAATATCACCTTCAGAATAGGCTGTGGTAATGAGTCATCTCTTAGTATGACCTATAATAAGTGTTCCTTGTGACACTTGTGTTGAGAAATTTACGTCGCAATCGTTTCAAAAATTACCCATTTATGAGTATTCTTACCGTCGGTGCAACAGTCACCATTTACTTGTCCTTTAAATATTCGCATTTTGCATATTCTAGGGCAGCTGAAGGTACCCCTGGAGGTCTGGCGCCAGAGCAAGGCGGACCAGATGCCGAGATCATTGGCGGACCACGTACGCCTCAGCAGATCGCTGCACAGAGAAGGCTACAACAGACACAAGCTCAAGTTGATGAGGTACATTTTCAAACTTGTCCAAAACGTGTTCAATAAAGGTATGAGGTCCACTTTCGACTTTTTTATCATCCCCATGTTTTTATATTCTCCTAGTACTTTTGTCAGTTCACTATCAGTTGAATTGTATTCCTTATTAAAATTGTCATATCATTAGTATATTTGTTTGAGAAGAGCTTTCTATTTTCATTTTATAATTATATTTAAAAGTATTATGTTTACGTCGTCCATTCCAATGAGTTTGTCTTTGTTTTGATAGGATTGTCTTTTTTTGCAACAGGATTTTCCGATCCCGAAGACAAGGATACATAGGTGCGGTTTTATGGTATTTTAGGGTGACTACAGAAACATTACGTCTAATAATGATAAAGTAAAACAAACTTTGAACAAATGGAGACCGTTGATTTGGAGGTAATAGTGATCACCAAATATATTCTATATTTCAGGTGGTAGACATAATGAAGACTAACGTCGAGAAGGTTCTTGATCGTGACGCGAAATTGTCAGAGCTTGACGACAGAGCAGGTAGATCAAAATGTTCATTAATTATATTATATAAATAAATCCTATAAATACACCTACAAAAAAGCCGCGGTGGCCGAGTGGTTCGAGTCTGCAGTACAAAGTTTGCAAGTTCGAATTACGATTAACTGTACCAATGAGTTTTTCTGAACTTAAGTAAAGTGATTAGCCACACCACGCCTTACTTAATTAAAAAACTTATGGAAGTTTTCCCTCGATGTTTTCATTCAGATCGATGTTTGAGAAAAAAAAACAAATCAAAGGAATTGTATATAGTCGTGCGTACAGTATAGGTTACGGCGATGAACTTGCCATTTGTTGTTGACACCTAAAATATATCTCAGGTGGAATGTGGGAGGTGTGCGTACTACCTATACACCTATGTATTATATATTATAAATATTAGTAATACACGTCCTCTGTTTCAATACTCCAAGCTGAAAGACTCTCTGCCTCTATCTCAAATATAATGTTCTTTATAGATGCTCTACAGCAGGGTGCATCACAGTTTGAACAGCAGGCGAAAAGTTTGAAGAACAAGTTCTGGTTACAAAACTTAAAGGTACCTTAAGATTTTCACAATTTCTCTATACATTTAAGCATATTCCGTTGTGTATTTAGTAACAACACAATCAATGTATTCGTAAGTCGAGGGCAGTTATATTCTCTTGACTATTTATCTACTCGGCCAGCGGTTCTCGTTATGCCGCAAGATTCATAGATTTTACGTAGGTAAATTTCATCTCAGTATGGGATACTGTAAATATGTAAGTGAAGTCGTATAGAGTTTGTTTGTTGT
>JACCPG010000445.1:89474-140634 GCA_016069955.1 Drepana arcuata | reverse complement strand
AGTAATACTAAGCTACTAGCAGTAAACTACACATTATACAGGATGCTGCGTTTGTGACTTAATAAGCTGCCAAAGACATAAATAATATCGAACTCTATAAAACTATCAACCGATATACTTGTGAGGTACGTGCGAAACACGATCGGATCGTAACGAATCCACCGACCAGTCGGCAAACTGCCCTCAATACCACAGGTCGACTAGTCGCTGGACTAGTCGACTGGCTCGAGTCGAGATTTTCACACCTCCGACAATAGGGTTGCACCTTAATTACAATTTAATATATTGCCAATTAAATGAGTTGATCGGTAATACCCTGCCGAGTTGAGATGTCGCATAAATTGTTGAATAGTCTACATCTGGGCGGCGTTATAATTTTGTAGCGCAGCATGTTGTGAGCTCTACCTAATATGCTATTGTTTAGTTCTCTCAGGAGACAGCTGTCGTCAGGTGGGGTAATTGTCTCCATTTAAGCACTTTGGATCGATTCAGCGGTTGCTTTTGTCTTAAATTGCGAAGATATTGAAATTCGGAAATGGTAATGGATTTGACAGATGCCATTCTCAAAATAATTTGACATTATGAATGTCATGAGACTCCCAGTGACTAATTGTACTTGTAAAATAGGTTTTATATTTCTCTAATTAAGCTGCAGTTACTTTAAAAGGAGCCGTGGTGGCTGGGTGGTTTGAGAAACGCTTGTAAAGTTAAGACTACAAGTTCCAACCCCAGGAGTTTGTACTAATAACTAACAACAAAACGAGCTTTAGGATGAAAGAAAACGCGAAAATTAAACATGCGCACGTTCGAGAAGTCACTCAAAAGTGGCACTTAAATATATCTTAGGTGAATAGAGGTGTTGGTACAACTCTGCCTACCCCTGGCGTCCGGTGGGAGGTCGGATGCCATTTGAGAGATGACCACAGGTAATGGAGCATGGAGTTCTTCAAGAAGGGTGTGACAAGATTCCTGTAGGTCGGCAACGCGCGAGTGATACCCCTGGCGTTGCAAGCGTCCATAGGCGGCGGTGACCGCTTACCATCTGGCGGACCGCATGCTTATTTGCCACCCATGTGGTATAATACATTTAGAGGTCGTAAGAGGAAATCACGGGATTCTGTGAACGATGGTTTTCATAATGAAGACTCTATAAGGTAACTTTCGTTCCAGAAAATTGATGTTTTCAAAGTGAGGTAAATGTGTGAACAGTGGACGTTCTTGCTCTAAGCGATACATAATAAAGCGGCGTAAGTTGGAAGTAGGTGAGCGCGATAGCTAAGAGTTTTAATAGCCGCTGATGGACTAGAGAAAGGTGCGGAGTCGACCAGCTTATGTCTGTTAACTTGGAAACGCTAGTAATTTCAATATTAAGAGATCTTTAAGAAATTAGAAAAATGTCTATATATAAAAAACGTGTGACAAAAAAAGAAGAAAAAGGCAAAAAAGAAGCAAAGTAAGGAAAATCACGTTCCATCTATCTAGATTAGGTGCCAACGTGACAGATGGCGAGTCCATCGCCGTTACTCAAGCACAACTATAAATACGCCTTCAAATTTCTTCTCAGACGTATGCAGGTTTCCTATCGATGTTTTCCTTCACCGTAAAGCTCGTGGTGTGACTAATCACTGTACTTAAGTTCAGAAAAACTCATTGGTACAATCGGGATTCGAACTTGCGATCTTTGTGTCGCAGGCAACTGCTCGAACCACTCGGCCACCACGGCTTTTTTTTAAGAATCAAAGTGAGGAAGATCACGAACGTCAAGAATACTCGAAACCCGAGAAGATATATGGTATATGGTATGATATTAGGACAGAGAGACCTGTCGCACTACTCTCTCTGCATACGAAACGAACTCGGTATAATATTGATGTGTCGTAATTAATAATTGTGCAGAGAACTAAAACGGCTCTACGCCTCTCCTGTCCTTTAGTGGAGCTTAAAAGCATCTTTGTCTTCAGCCAAGAGGCTTCAGTTAAAGTGTGTAACACACTGAATATTTGATGCGGCTGTGTGGTCGCAGTTGTTTACAGTTTGTAGAATAAATTAATTAACGAAAAAGTGGGGGAACCTTTGGTGTATCTCCGGCTTTACTTATTTGCGCATATATTAAGTTTGGGGCAAATTTTTAAGTTCGTGTGTAATTATTTAAAGAGTTTTATACTTGTTAGCAGTGGGTATATGTGTGGAGGCAAGAGAGAAGATTTAAAAGTGGGTTGTAAAGTGAGAGTATGTTACACGACTTCCGACAAGTGGGAGGGGTTGTCAGAGGTATGTAGTAACCGGCCCGCCGGAGGATCGCAAGTCCACAGCCTTTTGCAAGCATAACTATAGTTACAATTTGAATTCCTTCTCAAACGTATGCAAGTTTCCTCTCGATGTTGTGATATGTAGTAGTGTGAGTTTTAGTCACACCACGAGCTTTACAGTGAAGGAATACATCGAGAGGAAACCTCCATACGTCTGAGAAGCAATTCAAAGGCGTATTGAGTAACATCACACTCGTAGCTTTGTTTTTAAATATATATATCTTCACGCCTTCCCGCGTGAGTCCCGAAGGGGTAGGCAGAGGTGATATATTTTAGGTACAAACGAGTTAGGTTAGGTTCAGGCTCATGGTGTGATAAATAACTGTACTGAAGTTCAAAAACCTCATTGGTACAGGATTCGAACTTGTAATTTTTGTGTTGCAGGCAACTACTCGAACCGTTCGTCCAGCAGGGCTGATATAAAAATGTCATAATTCCTTATCGCAATCTCGTTACAATTTGACTACTGATAAAAGACGCGATGTAAAATTATCTCGCCTCAAACACAGCAGGATTACCTTTATGTATTCGAAATGCGAAACTTTTGATTGATCGTGCATTGTTTACAACTAGGGGTGAAATTAGGGTTGTTCACCCCTTGAGGAGGTATCAAAGACACATTCCATTTGGGTACATTTTTCCTCAAATTCCTTCTCTGTTTGTGGTAAGGAAGATTATTAATTTGCATACATTTTCATGATTGGCATTACACGTTTTGTATAATACGTATTCAATCACGCCACGTCCCTCTCTTGGTAGGAAAAGAAGAGCTCCTCTCTAGATTTACAGATATCTTTTGCTTCGTCCACATTAATCAGTCTCTTCATACATGCTCGCCGGTTTCCACGTTCCCGCCTTCCTCTGCCTCTTCTTGCACACTTTCGCTTTGCATATCTGTTTAGTCAATCTTTCTTCCCTCACCCTTCCTCTATTCAAGGCACAAGGTATATATCGTTATCCTTATCCTCCATACTTTTAATATTAAGCTCAAAAAGTTCTAGATCTAGAAAGGAAAGTCCTTCAAAGTTATTGTTCACATGTGTGCAAACAAGTAAGTGAAGGATGTATGTATGTCTTGGTGCGCGTCACCGGCGCTGTTGCAAGATAAAAAACTTGTTTATCGGCCCGTTATCAAACAATGAGGCACAATCAGATATTACATTATCGGGAGATACCCGCCCCGCCCACCTCGCCGTTGACCAATCACGAGCCGATCGATCGGTCAATACTCAATACCGACACTCGACACACATACACACCCGCCTCATTGGTTCCACTATGTTGACTCCAAACTAGAAATTCTCAGAGAAGGCAAACACATAAAAAAACTTAGAAGAATTTGGATAATTCCTGTGTCTCCAAAGTTTCGTTAAATACAAGACAAACACGCCTAAGCAAATGGAGACAGGTGTCCAGATAGGCTTCTAATGATATATAGGCGTGTAGGTACACGGGCTTCGTTGAAATATGTAAATCGTGTTAGCTTACTAATTAAACAAAGATAAGAGAGGCTTTATTTATTTGCTTTTCTTCTAATTTTACGTCGAGGTAACTTTTTTATTTTTCAAACAACACTAATTTACTTTTTAAATGATGCTTGGAACACTGCTATTTGAGCAACGAATTAAGCACGCTACTAAAGTATATTTTTTCTTTGTTTGATTTGGTTAACGTTATAAAGATTGGAGACATCGAGGAGATAGTTATGATGATTATAAACGAGCTCTCTGGGACCGCCCATGGGATTCAACAGGCCTTTGAATATTTTCACATCTATCCATAAGGGCCCCTTAAAGGATAGGTAGAGAGACACCGCTTTTACTCTGTAATTATATTTAGGTGCCAACGTAACACTTGGCCACATCTTTTCTCAGCACCACTACACGTCTTTAAATTTCCTCTCAAAAGTATGCAGGTTTCCTTTCGATTCTTCCTTCACTGTAACACTCGTGGTGTGATATACGTACTACGTTCAGAAATATATCTGTAGTCAGGGTTAGAACTTACAGTCTTTATTGAGGCGGCTAGTCGAACCACTGGGCCACCACGGCTCTCACATTATACACACCTATATTATTTCAAAATTTTAAAGCAAATATTTTTTTTTATATAGCCGTGGTGGCCGAGTGGTTCGAGCAGTTGCCTGCGACGCAAAGGTCGCAAGTTCGAATCCCGCCTGTACCAATGAGTTTTTCTGAACTTAAGTACAGTGATTAGTCACACCACGAGCTTTACGGTGAAGGAAAACATCCTGAGGAAACCTGCATACGTCTGAGAAGAAATTCAAAGGCGTAACGGCGATGTGCTCGAGTAACGGCGATGGACTCGCTATCTGTCACGTTGGCACCTAATATACCTCTGCCGGAAAGTGGGTGTGTGGGTATTACCTATACACCTCTGCCTACCCCTTCGGGGACCCTTGTGGGAAGGCGTGAGGATATATTATTTTTCTTTAGTTTTCTTTATCAGAGCCGTATCTACCGTATACATTTTTAATAGCCAGTATCAACGTCTGAACGAGCCAATAATTTAAATTTCGAATCCCGTATTTGAAATGTTTGCGTTCGGAAGCCGAGCTAAGCACAGATTTGGGTGCGTTCAGAAATCAATCTATTAAGCTTTGCCACCCCTATTAAGGTTTAATCTTGGAAGGCTGGCTATAACTTAATCCGGACTTGAGAACCGGAATAAATAAGCAATAAACCGCTACAGGTGCCTTCTATACGTCTTAGAGGATTACTTTAGTATCGAACCACCCCAATGCTTTGTTCGGAAAATAGTCCGAATGGTTGTGTTACTCTGATCATGGGAAACGGAACAAATGTTGCCAACTCGCGTGTCTGCGGTCATAATTGAAATGGGTGTTTTTTTTCTATTGTACCCAGTTATTTTTCTATCAGCGTCTCTGGTATTGGTTTTATGAGCAGATTATTACAGGTATTGTCGTTGGTCACGGTATTTGGAATTTTCTTATACCCTATTCTATTATCCAGGTCTCCTCGATCTGTGACCTATGCGGTGTTTACCTATAAGTAAGCCTACACAAAGATTGCAAGTTCGAATCCTGACTTTTTTTTATACCACATGGGTGACAAACAAGCATGCGGTCCGTCGATGGTAAACGGTTACCGCCGCCTATGGACGCTTGCAAGACCAGGGGTATCACTGGCGCGCTGCCGACCCGGCAGAAATCTTTTCACACCCTTCTTGAAGAACTCCATGCTGTACTCTCCAGGGAGCTCATTCCATAGCCTGAGCGTTCGCGGAAGGAAACTCCTTTGTACTGTACCAATGAGTTTTACTGAATTTAAGTACAGTGATTACACAACACGAGCTTTGCGGTGAAGGAAAATATCGAGAGGAAACTTGCATACGTCTGAGAAGACATTCAAAGTAGTATGTATAGTTACGGCGATTCGCCATCTATCACTTTGGAAAAATATATATCCGACAAAAAGTGGGTGTGTGGGTACTATTACACACCTCTGCCTACCCTTTGGAACTCTTGTGTGAAGGAGTGACAACATAAAAAAATCAGTTTTATCAACTTTTTAAAGCAAATTATTGATCGTATATATTTGACCTGTTAATAATCGTAAGCTCCAAAGGCGCAGTTTCTACAAGCAGCTGTGCCAAACAACGTTTACATTTTGGCCAATCTCCGGCCATAGCTGTTGTTATCTTTATCGATCTATTAACACCGTAAACTTGTGTTCTAAATTCGAAAATAGGTGTAAACAGACATTTTATGTCGCATGTCGCGGCGCGTTTGATGCAACACTCTTTGATGGCGGATCAAAGGCACCGCCCATCGGTTGCCATATTGGTAAAAATAACACATTAAACTATTGAAAACATTGGTTTCGTTGGAACGGGTGGAGTTTTGACAATGCTATTAATAGTCGTGACGGGCTTTATAAGATAAACTGTCATTATTTTGTTACTTCTCTACACTCTTTAGTAATGTGTCTTTAAAAAAATAACGTTATAAATATCCATACATAAGTGACATCACTCAGAGCCTCCACGGGGAAGGCAGGTGCAACAATCATGTCTAGACTCACAGACCTCTTTCGCTTCATACACATTCATCAGTATTTTTTTAATGTAAGGTCTCGGTAAATATTACGTACTAAATACCATATTTTTTTACCCAAACTAAGGAAGCTTATGGTTTATGCCCTTGTACGTTCAATTATTAATATATTATAATTTTATTTCATTGATACCCACACACCCACTTTCCGCCAGAGGTATATTAGGTGCCAACGTGACAGATGGCGAGTCCATCGCCGTTACTCAAGCACGACTATACATACGCCTTTGAACTTCTTCTCAGACGTATGCAGGTTTCCTCTCGATGTTTTCCTTCACCGTAAAGCTCGTGGTGTGACTAATCACTGTACTTAAGTTCAGAAAAACTCATTGGTACAGTCGGGTTCGAACTAGCGACCTTTGCGTCGCAGGCAACTGCTCGAACCACTCGGCCACCACGGCTTTTGTTGATCGTTTTATATATAACAAATAAATAGTAGAAAATGTTGCTTTCTAATGGTGAAAGTATGTTTAAGCCGATCGAGTATTTTTTTAGTTAAATCGTTACAAACAAAAATAAACTCTCCTCTTTAGTACACATTGGGTTAGTATCACGGGTTAAATAAGTGAAATAAGGAAAAAGCCGTGGTGGCCGAGCGGTTCGAGCCGTTGCCTGCGACGCAAAGGTCGCAAGTTCGAATCCCGACTGTACCAATGAGTTTTTCTGAACTTAAGTACAGTGATTAGTCACACCACGAGCTTTACGGTGAAGGAAAACATCCAGAGGAAACCTGCATACGTCTGAGAAGAAATTCAAAGGCGTATGTATAGTCGTGCTTGAGTAACGGCGATGGACTCGCCATCTGTCACGTTGGCACCTAATATACCTCTGGCGGAAAGAGGGTGTGTGGGTATTACCTATACACCTTTGCCTACCCCTTCGGGGACCCTTGTGGGAAGGCGTGAGGATATATTATTATTTTTATTATAAATAAGTGAAACACGCGAAATTGACCTCTAAGTATACATAATATGTATACTTACATATTATGTAATCACAAGGCTGCCTCTCAATTAGCACCCTAATACCCTATTCATTAGGTTTAATATTGTTAGACTAACTTTGAGTAATTACGTAACAATTTAAAAATTATTATATAGGTAAAGATACCGGCTAGAAAAGAGTTCCCACGAATCAGTTCCGTAATCAGTCCATCAGTCAACATCCTTGACATAATCTTGATAAATCAATTAACACTCGACACCTACTATGCTATCAGAAAGGGTTCCGATTAGTGAATATTTTATTAGTGCGGAAATTCCGTCGTAACATGTATCTACATTGAGACTTGGACGAGTCCAAAATAAGTGCCAAACATAATCTTATGAATATATAATAATAATAATAATAATAAATACCTTGGGACAATTCCACACAAATTGACCTAGTCCCAAAGTAAGCAAAGCTTGTGTTATGGTAACTAGACAACGATATATTTACTTATATAGATAGATATATACTTAAATACATAGGACATCCAAGACTAAGGTACAAATATTCGTGTTCATCACACAAATATCTGCCCTCAGCGGGATTCGAACCCGCGACCTCAAGTTTCGCAGTCAGGAGCTCTAACCACTAGACCAGACGGTCGTCAATCGTCATATAGAAAAAAATTATAACAGGTATCGTGGTAGGTAGAGAGAGTAGAGCGATAGTTTTCTCTAGACTCACATATCACTTTCTCTTCTCAGTTTCGGTTTCGAGTACTCTTGATGTATAAATGACGTAAAATATAATAAAATCTAAGTATGAAAAACCATAGTGCCAAATCTAAGTGTTTGAAAAAAAAACACATTAGTCAATAAAAACCCGAAGCGACCCGAATAAGGTTATTTAAGTTTCCCAGTCATAGACAGGAAACGAGTAAAAAAATTGTTTCTCAGGGAGCGATTTGTGTAAATGTCATGTCAATACACAAACATTGGGGGCTGCTAAATTCCGTATCTGGGACCGTTTAGCGAGCAGACGTCAAACCTATCGGCCGGCAAAAGGGCCTTGCTTCAAGTCTTTGGACCCCCGAAGCGCGGGATTGACATTTGTGAGTTTTTAATGTCGTCAATAGACTTGTGAATGGGTCCAAATGGAGGTAAGTGTATTCATAGAGCTCAAATTATGTATAGAGAGTATTTTAAACCGACTTCAAAATAGGAGGTTCGTGTGTTTTTTTTTTATTTCTTCAATTGAGTTGTGAATGGTTAGAAATGGGGAACTGCAGATTAAATTCTGAATCCTTGTTTACTGAGCGCTCTTAATTGATAACAGTTTAACCTACTTAAAGAGAAGATGTGGCTCTCAATTCAGATGTGTTTACAATAATAATAATATCCTCACGCCTTCCCACAAGGGTCCCCGAAGGGGTAGGCAGAGGTGTTTATAATGTACACATATTCTCTAAAGTATTGGGAAGGATATAAGACACTTTTTATTACAAATTAAATCGATTTTTACACGAGTGAAACTGCGGGGCATAGCTTGTAAAATCATAAATGTTGCCATAATTAATCTGAGTTCCTTTAAGTTTATATGTTTTATGTTTATTTCATCATTCGTTCTTTCATTCATTCTTGGCAGCATCTGATCCACGAGACGTGATTGATAACCAATCATATTGCATTTACGAAGATAGACGGAAACACATGAAAGCGGCGTGAACACTCTTAGATAAACAATTGTCAAAACACGTAGTGAGTCACATAAAAGCACATCTCAATACTGGCAGTAATAAAACTGACGCACACTTAGATGAGAGGGCTAAGGAAGTGGACGTCATTATGGACAGGCTGTGAAAACACGATCACACAATCCGACACAGTTATAAAACTGCAGTTGTCATGAGTCGGGACGATAAGGACTAATTACGTATTTACATGCGTTTTTAAATGCAGTGTGGTGCACCCTTAAGCTGTTTTGAGCTTAGCGTCTACTTGTCAAGTAATATAGGTACCTCCTATCAGAAAAATCCAAACGCCTTGCAAGTTTATGTTTCGTAAGGTTTATCAGAAAAATGTGTTAATTTAGGAATATGTGTCAAATGACGTTTAATAGTGAATAATATGATTGAAGAGCTGGTCTCTTGTCGGCGTCTCTGATGCAATTCCTCTCTACGTCATGACACTTAGTAAAGAAGAGAATTTAATCTGTAATCGTTACGGTGCATGTGTTTACTTGCGCAATTAATAAATGAATTAAAATTATTATTATTATTATTATTACGCCTTACGTAGGCAGAGGTGTATAGGTAGTACCCACACACCCACATTCCACCAGAGATATATTTTTAGGTGTCAACGTAACAGATGGCGAGTTCATCGCCGTTACTCAAGCACGACTATACATACGCCTCTGAATTGCTTCTCAGACGTATGCAGGTTGCCTCTCGATGTTGTCCTTCGTAAAACGTGTCCGACGTAAAGCTCGTGGTGTACTAATCACTGTACTTCAGTTCAAAAAACTCATTGGTGGAGTCAGGCTTGCGATATTTGTGTCGCAGGCAACTACTCGAACCACTCGGCGAAAACGGATACATTAAATTATATTGTTCAATTAATATTAAACACTGCTCAGCAATACATAATTGCTATATATAGTGGGTGTGATTACATAGTGTGACCAGATAACGTGATGTTGTGCCTGTGATGAAGGCGCCTTCTTATCAGTCAAAGGTGCGAGCCGCAAACATGGCGGGCACACAGCCTGATAATGTACTAGTAGTTGGATTAAAATACAAATCTGTTTCTCTGGTTTGTTTATATGACTAATTGCCGTTCCTTGTAAAACATATATTACATGTAATGATTAGTCACACCACGAGCTTTACGGTGAAGGAAAACATCGAGAGGAAACCTGCATACGCCTGAGAAGAAATTCAAGGCGTATGTATAGTCGTGCTTGAGTAACGGTGACCATCCGTCACGTTGGTACCACTATATACTCCTTATATCAACCCGTTAATATCGTATATATAGGAGAGTATTTCTGAGAACTTATCTGAGAATATTAATTATGAGTAAAGTTTAATTCCCTTAGTAGATTTATTCTCTGGACTATTCTCCTGGAATAAAATATATCCTTATGTGATATGATGGGATAGATTATTAGCTCGATTAATACATATTAATCGAACTAATAATCTATCTCCGTGCTAAATTTCATCCCACTCCGTTCAGCCGTTCTGGCGTGAGTAACGAACATCAACACAAACCTTCGCCTTTATAAATATTAAGTAGGATGGTGTGTTTCATTGCATTTTGAGATTTACTCAAAGCAAATATGTATATGTTTCCTGTCTGGCATTATTCATAGTGTACTGTAGTTGATCATATTTACAGAGATGATTGCACCACTCGGCAGTCAAGGCGATGCATCAGGTGTCCCAACAGCCTACCCTAATCTTGGACAAACAGCCGGGGTCGACGCACTCGCCTTATCAACTCTATGTAGTCTAACGCAGACTGTACTTGAACCAGAGCATGTAGGGAACGCACTACCTTGGTACTTGTTGTCATTCTTGCACTAGCTACACTCCACGGCTTTACTCGCGCAGAATTAAATATATCCTAGACAATAATCTATCTCTGCGCCAAATTTCATTCAATTTCGTTCAGTAGTTTTTGCGTGAGAGGAAAAAACATCGTCATTTAGATATCTATAATGTTGGTAGAACAGAAGAATACATATCATTACGTGCAGGGTAGGCAGAGAAACAGCTCCAGTCCTCTTCAGATTTACAGGTCTCTATCACGTCATCCACATTCAGCAGTCTCTTCATACATGACGTATTTCTATTGGCTGCAATCTATGGTGGATCTAGTTTGACAAGCAATATGAAAAGGGACGGAATTTAATGCCTTTTCATTTTTCTATTTACATACATCCATCGCGCAGAGACCTTCGTGGGGTAGGCAGAGAAAATAGAGCGCCTTCGCTTTAGCCTTACAGACATTTCCTAATTAAGTTAATTAATGTAGCTATCTATAGGTACCCTGAAGTAGTATCGGCGTTAAATTCATGTACAAGTTTACTGATAGGTAGTAGGTACAATATTGACCTATACACATAAACTTCCACTCTATCTTTTGATGAAAACCTAATGAAAATCTGCGTAGTTAAAAAAATCTTAGAGTAGAGACGGCGCGCACATTGTTTCAATTTTAAGCAGAGAAAGGAGGTAGATCAAACTCCTCCTCAGTCACAATACTCACCTGATCTCCCTTTTAATATCATCATAGTCCCGTTGTGTGTCAAGTCTGGCTTCAAGTCGCGCGATATGCTGCTTCTTTTCATCCAATCGCTCTTCTAGTCGCTGCAACTGCTGCGCATGCGCCTCTTGCAACGCAGACAACGATGCCTGGAGTCTCCTCACGTCCTCAACTAGTTGAGCAATCTGAAAAGGATAACAAAACCGTGAGTAGAGTTTTGAAGGTTGCTAAAAGCCGTGGTGGCCGAGGGCTTCGGATGACGCAATGCGAGTTCAAACCCCGACTGATGTTTTTCCTGATCTCTATAACGGCGTGTATGTATTGGGAGGTTGACGAATGTGGATGAAGCTAAAGAGTCTTGGAAGTGAGGAGAGAGGTGCTCTTCTCTCTCTGACTCCCAGATACCAGACCACTAGTTTTATTCAAAAGAAACTTTTGAGAAGAAATTCAACGATTGAAGTCTTGCTTGAGTAACGGCGATGGATCCGTCATCTGTCACGTTGGCATTTAAAATATATCTCTAGCGGAAAGTGGTGTTGTTACACATCTGCCAACCCTTAGGAAGGCGTGTATTAATACGAGGTAGTCTTATAAATATTGTATTTTACCTAAGTATAAGAATCACCGGATTTTAAATATAGTTAGCTAATTTTACCACAAAATAAGTGGGACCTACAAAATGGCCCCATTAACCGTGACTTAAATGAAATATACTAATGTTGTTACGTAGGTAATGTAGTCATACATTACCTACGTAAGTAAATCTAATTATTTATGTTAATTTGAATATTTTATTGTCCTCGTGTTGACAATAAAAAATATGGGAGAATAAACTCTTTAATTAATTTGCAGTTTTTTTGGCAAATTATTTTACTAATTATCTATTTTTGTACACAATAACGTAATTTAAATAAAACGCGTATAAATTCTTGCCAATTATCAGCGTTCCATTGCGATTGAGATGATAAGCTATTTCCAATTAAAATAATTTATTCAACGTTACGGAACATCTATTGTCGTCATACTGTCAGGAAAAGAAACACGAAAGTCGTAGACTGCATGAAAAGTTTTTCCGAATTATACCCACAGCGATTTCATACGAAATTTACTTGAAGGAAATAACACCGTGGGAAAACCCGCTTACGTATTAGACGACGTGCTACTTAATTTGGGTACCCTGTAGAAAGGAGAATTAAAAAAAAAACCTATGTTATAATAAGTGCTTGAAAGCACATAAATACGACAAGGTTATGTCTGTCTGATTGTTCAGCGCATACATTGTTTATAACTAGCCGTAAAACCGTGAAAAAAAAAGTAATTTATAGTTCACGTTTCCGTTTTGGCAATTGTCATTGCTATTCATAATATTTGCAAATGATGCGCGATGTTGTGCTCTACTGCCTTTGCATTAAGGGTGTTGCAGCATCGGCTTACAGCGTGTTATTTGTCGACCTTCGGAAGATATCAATTGTTGCAGCGAGGTAGGTGTCGGCAGTCACACGTGAAGATGGTATCGCTTGAAGATAGATGCAGCGGAAATCACGTGACTAAGGCCCCACATACGACCCGACTTCATTTACACACATAAACGACACAGTTCTGTTAAAAATGACCGCTGGCCGCCATTACTTACAATGGCCCAAAGACAGTGGCAACTCGTTCCTTTTTCGAATTTCGTAATAGTTTTCGTAACTATTCACCTGCCAGTGTTCGGGTTTTAAAGCTTCCGACATTATTATGAAAAGAGTTTTGAATATTATTGACGATTTCAATGACTTCAAAGCGACTGTGATAAATTATTGTTCTATTTTATTATGTGTCTGTCTGCACACGTCATCGCGTAATGACAGATGATCTTTGATTCTAGCATCGAGGACGTGCGTCAAGGTGATTTAATTAAACATACAACTAAGTTATACGGCTTGTACACGAACAACGGATTCTACGAAAAATATCAAAAACAATTAACGAATGTTGGTACATAAGGTAATGTAATTAAGGTTGAGTTTCGCTGATAGTATTCCTTTACATCGATATCTTCTGTACATAACTATGGCAAACAGATAAAATATTAAAGCAAACGTCAATTTGACAAGACCTTGGGTATTTGACATTAAGTGCGGCTATAAATCTCGTTTCTTTTCAATTTTAATACTGTTTATAGGTATCGTAAAGTTAATTACGATATTTGTGGTATTATCGTAGTTAGACACTGTAAAAATGACGAGGTATATATAATAATTACATTATTATATTGCGTAACTAATACAAATGTATGTATTCAGAATCAAAATGGCCGACCTAGCGTCGTGGGAATGTGTTCGTTTTTTAAATTTAAGTATTCATGATTCCTCTATTAAGTGCTAAAAGACCATAATTTTACTGAAATTATAAATGCGTAAGTTTCCGATAATGTTTGTTCCTCCTTCGCCACTACAGAATTAAAAATTACAATAAAAATAACAAGATTTTTATTCTAGAACTTTTCCGACTTATTAGAATCACATATAGGTAAATTAGTTACTGATGGAGCAACATTACTTGTATGTTGTAATGTGCCAACACACCCGGTGCGAATAGACTTGCCGACATAAAAAGTATTAAGCGAAACGAAATTTCAGCCCCGGACAGAACCGCGAGTAATTATTGTCTTAATTCGGCCCTGCCCTGACCGCTATTAGCGCGGTGGGACAAGCTCATAAGCGGCAGCGTTTTACTGGAAGGCTCGAGTATTGTGCCTAGAATAGATAACTTTTTAAGGCTTTAATACATGCATGTAATATAAATTTTGCTTTATTTAATTTCACGCCTTCCCACAAGGGAATCAATTTGTAAACATATTAATCAATTTTATTATGTGAGGTAATAGAGATTAGCATTGGAATTGAGAGATACGCCGGATGTCACTAGCGTGCACGGGTGGTAACTTGCAATAATTTTGAACAGAGGTTGTATATATGTATATATCTATTTGTATAAGTAAATCGTCGTCTTGATACCATGACACAAGCAGCGCTTAATTTGGGGCTATGTCAATTTGTGTGGAATTGTCCCAAAGTATTTATTTATTTATTATTAACTGAATTGATACAGGATATAGTTTCATTCCAGAAGACATTTTACACGATGATATAAACCGCTAGCTCTTGCCAGTCGGGCCAGCCTCCGAGAGGCATTCCTTCAGCGAAGGGTTAAGGGTAACCCTCGACAATTACCTACAATCATTAGTTTGGACAATTATGTTTGCGACCACCTACCGTTTCAGTTCGAGGTTTTTATTGGCGCCCTTACCGCGTTTTTAGTTTAATTGCAACCTTTTTGGTGGACATCGTCTCCGCCCGTCATCACCCTACTGCGGCGATTAACTCAAATCCCTCTTATCCGAGAAAAATGGCTTAAGTGTGATGAGAGCTACCCGTGCACCCTGTAGCCATTTTGGTCAAGTTTATTGCAGTTTTTGGAAGTTTTTTGTCAAACCTCCATTACTTTTAGTTCTTTATTGCTTTGCTTTCCCACAAGAGTTCCCGAAGGAATATGGCGTTGTTGTATATTTGCAAGACGTCATACAAAAATAGCAGTTTTATTTATTTATTTATTTAAAGCCTTAACATAGTCAACAGTCAAATGCTTCATTAAAGAATGCATTCCTCCTAATAAACTTAAACTCCGTAATACCCGCTTGGTGAAGTACCCCGCTATTTTTCTGAAGCTATTCTCTCAGTATCGGGGTTGATAAGCTACCGGAGACAGTGGGGTGGATTTACGGCGCGTCACGTTTGCATGCGACCGGACTTCGGAAAGAATGCGATACGCCTCTCCTTGCATGATACGTCATTTAAATGAGTCGCAAATAGAACGCAGATATGAATGTTACGTTCAACGGCTGTTTTTCAAATTGTGTTCTTTTGTCATTCTATTTTTGAAATGTTGCTTAAGATCATGCAATACCGTCATTGTTGCATTGTTTTGCGATCAGTGGTCGCTGGGAGTGGATCGCGGGTTTTTATGATTTAAGTCAAATGATAAATTGTTATATTGTATGCATATTTTAAATATAATAGGTATATGATTAAAAATATACATTGGGAGGTTTTTTAAAAAGAAGCAAAGGAAGAAAAAGATCAAATCGATCGAATGCTCAATGATGTGAACGACAAGAGTACTCGAAGCCAGCGAGCATGTAAGAGGATGATGAACGTGGATGAAGCGAAAGAGGTCAAGGATTTTTTTAACTTTAAAATAAAGTATTTAGCTTGTAATTTTATGTCCTAATAATGAAAATTATACTTAATATAAATCATGCTAAGTAGGTATGAGTATTTAAATGTTTGGTCAAGGCTGACGTTAATAGTCCAATAGGAAGACATTAGTCATACTTATATAAAAAATATAAGTAATAAAAAATACTATTGAAAATTGTAGCTTATTGAACAAAAAATATTGAGATGGCTTTTTTGGGCAATGGCAAATTTTTTCCTTATTACCTATATTTATTTCCCATATAACCCCCGGAGCTATATTAAAATATTCAGCCGTTTCAGTTGGGCATTCGTTATTGTTCCCATGCGAGCGGCAACAATGCACCATGTTGACAGCGCGCCGCGGCCAAAGGGCTTATATCCCAAGTTGGGACGTTATGAAAAATATTAGCCCTCCTCCGAGATGACACAAAAAGGAAAGCACGAATCGAAATGAAAAAGCTGCCAATAGTCTACCACTCATAACTAATAAAGAAACAAAACCGAACCAATTCCCTCTCTGACAAAGCATCGCAAAATCGCACAGGACTCAATCACAAAAGAAGTGATGAAAGACAAGTGGACGAATAAAAAAGACATAATACGCCATTTTGCCGTCAGAAAGTAGAATTCATGTCGGCGATCTGTCAAACTGGTCAAACATGAGGTCGGCCGGCCGATGCGCCGGGAAACCGTTATTAGCTGGCGAAATTTAAGCGGGAAAATTCACAACGGCCCATTCTGAATTCAAACGGGCAGCGCAATACCAACTGCTCGGAACAAAAAGACGTTCGGAAAGTATCTACGGCGGGAAGTTGGTGTTTTCCTTTTATCGTACCGTCTATAGCTTTGCATAGTTTGGCGCGAACGTTCCGTCCAAAAATGATAAATGACGTGAATGATTGAACAGTCGGATACGATCTGTGCACTTTCAAAAAGAGATTCTCAAATTTGGCGCTCACTATCCGCTTTGCGTTTCATTCGCATTACGATTGGACTTTTAGCTGTCACTGAAGCTATCAGAATTAAAATGTTTGTATGCAACGATATGCAACGAGTGGCCCGGCAAGGACTGTATGGACATATCATAAATATTCACGTCGCGGTGAAACGCTTTTATAATTCGCGTTTTGATTGACAATAAACGTAGCCATTATCAGTCAAGTGTCAAATCGGATACACCGTGTAAATAGGAAAAATTAATACTTGAATCCCGACATTGTTAAATGACATTGATGCGCTTAAAGTTGATGTTATGGCTGCGGTGGAAGGCTCCAAATCGAATGGAAATTTATTTTTGACAACGACGAATATGGCAGACGTTGATGCGCGGCAAAAACTGGCGGGAAACTTGTCTATGCACTTTTGATGCGACCGCGTCAGCCGCATTCGGATAAACATAGCGACGAGCCGTGATCATTTCGATTATTACTTTTTTAACAGTGACGGATTGTGTTGCTCTATGGGCTCTATGGACTCTAAGAGCTATGGAGTCGTACGTCTATGTACATATACAATTACATATATGTTTATGACACGGTAACCAATTATCAGTTCGTATCGCGACTTGGACAATTGGATTGCAAATCGTGTATTGTTATCGTCAATCGTGGTTTCAGTTCCGCCGACAACGAAATGAAGCAATTATAAGTTCTGGAAGCTCATTTATTGCCTGTCTATCGTTGCAGTTATAAAACCGAATGGAAAACTAAGTTTTACTGTTTGCGGTTATAACTCCGCTGGTTCGACGCGATATTGTTTAGTTGTTCTATTGTTTCGATGCAAACACAACACTGCAGCGAAAATATTGGAACAAAATTAATTTACACTCCAAGTATTGCGTTCGTTAATTTAAGCATGGAACGAAATATTCTGATTTTGAATTTGGAAGTAGGTGTCTACCAACTTAATAATACTATTCGCGCGCCGTTTCAGCACGCGACGGGAAAATAACTAGCAATTACAGCGCAGACGTCATACGGGATTAAAAGAAAGAAAAAAATTGTGAAGTAAATTTTCCTTCGTTGTTAGAGGTCATACATCAAGGCAGGGTGTTAGATATATCAGCCAGATTATTTTGAGTAACGGCCCGTTGCGAGGGTAGGGAAAAAAAGCGCATTCCGCAGACTATAAAATATTGTTTCGGCTGCAATTAAAAGTCATTGTCTATGGCGGGCTATCGACCTTTGCTGTGTACTTTTCTTAACGTGCTTCTTGAAAATATATTCTTTAGTAAAATGTTAGAGTTGTGATAACACGTTATATTTAAACGGTTTTATTTAGCTCGACCCGTACGGAATTTGTTTGGGTCAAAATTAGAAATTGAAATTTAAGCACCTTCCCGTTGTCAGATTGATCTGAAATTTGGTACACACATTTAATTTAGATGACAATACAATATAATAAAATCAATAACATTATAAATCTAAGATGGCCGTTTTGTAGTAGTTTTCAGTGCACATAAAATAAAACCGTTTAGCTTAAAAGTTTTCATTTATGTTAAGATACTTTTAATGATTTTTAATTACTATTAAAGATGAGCCGTGGTGGCCGAGTGGTTCGAGCAGTTGCCTGCGACGAAAAGGTCGCAAGTTCGAATCCCGACTGTACCAATGAGTTTTACCGAATTTAAGTACAGTGATTAGTCACACCACGAGCTTTAGAGTGAAGGAAAACATCGAGAGAAAACCTGCATACGTCTGAGAAGAAATTCAAAGTCGTATGTATAGTCGTACTTGAGTAACGGCGATGGACTCGCCATCTGTCACGTTGGCACCTAATATACCTCTGGCGGAAAGTGGGTGTGTGGGTATTACCTATACACCTCTGACTATCCCTTCGGGGACGCTTGTGGGAAGGCGTGAGGATATATATATATATTATATACTTGTATACATAATATTCATTAGTACCTATACACGCCTTACCACAAAGGTACCAGATGGTAGGCAGAAGTAAAACATCAAGCACCACCATGCCTTTTAATGTCTTCTCAGACGTTTGCAGGTTTCCTCTTGATGTTTTCCTGCACAGTAAAGCTAATTTTACCTAGTAATATATATATACAATATAATATAAAAAAATATGTTTTAACTATAGATATGTGAAACCTGTGTGTGTCTATGTGAAATAAAAATATTTTGATTTGATTTCTGTCTTTTTCGCAACCTTGGCTAAAGCACGACATGGTACGGCCTCAGAGCCAATTTTAACCGGCATGCATTTATAGCATTTAATGAGTAATCAGTGAGTTTTCTAATTAGACTAAGCAAACTAAATAATTTATAAAGGACTACAAATGCTACTAGCAGAGGGGAGTGACATGACACTAGATGCGACATTTTGTATCTTACAACTTCATACCTTCGCCAGAGATTAAAACCACTCTCTTTACGCTAGAGATATGTTTGAGGTGTCACCGTGACAGATGGCGAGTCAACCGTTTCTCAGGCTCTATACATACGTTTTTGAATTCTCAAATGTATGCAGGTTTCCTCTCGATGATTACCGTCACCGTCAAGCAGTACAAACAGTTCAAGGTGTACAAAAAACTAGTAAAATTTTCCCAATGTCTTAATACGCAATCATGTGGATGCTTCTAGTAAGTTAAAATACAAACAACGTAACGTGTTAAAGTGAATAAAAAACGACCATTTTGTGACGTCGATGTTCGGGTTGGTACCTTATAGACCTAACCATTAAGGCTTTTCATATACATCCCAGTTTCAACTTAGATATAATCAGTGCTAAGTGTAGACATTGCTAGTTTTTACCCGGATTCCGGAGTGCGCAGGCGCAATTATAAACCAAATTAAACCAATTACATGTAACATTTCAACTTTACAAAGTGGGTTAATAATTTCTAGGAGTATTCTTTAATACGCAAAAGGCAATGAAACGCGCTATTAGTGTAATGCACGCAATTATAACGACAAGTAAGTAAGCACCACATGTGGTTACAAATAGTACGAATTACTGGACGAATGGTTCAAACTAGTAAATCTCTAGTTTGAAAAAAGAGCAACGAGCTCTTGTTTTAAATATAGTTTGATTTGAAAATAGAAGCAACGAGTTAAAGGTTTATATTTAGAACAAAGTAAAACGTATAATAATAATAATGAACTGATTCGAAAATTAAAAACGCCCGTTCGAATTAAAAACCCTCAAAATCTATTGAACTTAAGTTTTGCATTTGCCTTCTCTGTGCGCAATTATACTCCTATAAATGTATCTAAGCGATAATAATAATAATAAATATAATATACAAGATTAATAAAATGTGTGATGAATTGTGTATATTTTCTAACACACGTATATTTTATAATTTTTCTTTCACCTAATTGGATATATTGAGCAATAAAACTACGTGAGCCAATAAAAGCCGTCATTAAATACGCCAAAATACTCGAGACAAAACATTAACATGTTAGGAGACAAATTAAAAAATCAATACGCAAAACAGCGCTTACGAATTAAGAATACACCGACTCGAAACATCCCTCAAACGTCATGGTACCCTTTGAATTCGCCACCCTTTGCATCGCGCCTTATTGCGAAGCAGTAGAGTTGATAATGTTACACGTAAAAATGACGGGGAGGTGGGGGTGATTTGGGCAATATGCAAAAGTTGAGGGTGGCGTGATTAGGCCGTGTGTGCCGATGCGCGTCTTAGCCCGCATTACCCTTTCGTTTTCCTTCCGATATGCCTTTGTGGGCCCCTCTAGTTATCTGCAAGATCACACGATACACATTTTCTTTGACTTTTTACGAGGACCATCGATTAGAATGTCTTTTTTGTAATGGTGTTTTTCCTTTTGCTTTGAACTTCCCATTGCTGGCTCACATTGATTGGAGTCGTTATGATATTGTATGGGGAGTTGGAAGGATTCGCTCCCTGACGTTAATTGATGTAGTGCTCCAATGAGCTGGTTACTGGTCTTAATGATAGCAGTTATCATATTTATATATCAACTAAATGAGCTACGCGGTTCGAATTAATAGTACATACATACATACATATCATCACGCCAAGTCCCTAGCGGGGTAGGCAGAGAGTATAGAGCGCCAGTTCTCTCTAGACTTACATACCTCTTTCGCTTCGTCCACATTCATCAGTCTTTTCATACATGCCCGTCGGTTTCGAGTACTCTTAACGTTCCCGTCCTTGAGAGTCCGATCGATTTGATCCAGGTAGTTGGAACGTGGCCTTCCTCTGCCTCTTCTTGCACACACTTTTGCTTTGTATATCTTTTTCGTTAATAGTACATATATGAATAATGTATGGATATGAAGAGACTGAGGTATGGTAGAGAGAGCTGGTGCTCTAGTCTCTCTGCCCGCCCTCGGCGTGATGATATATTATTATTTATATGAATAATTAATACGGCTTAATATATATAGCTGATGTTTCTCCATAACGATTTCCCTTTCGATATGTGTAAGGTTTTTAAGGTCGAGTACTTATTGAGGTTAGCCAATACAATAAATCCTCCTCTTTATGGCTCAGTGTAGATAAATAATATAATATTGGTGACATACATTTGTAGTGTCATAACCACGTGTATATGCTACAGAAATTAATACTTTCGAAGGTTTTCTGATAAGATGCGATAGCTCTGCCCTACTTATCATCCGACACCTAGATTTTGTAACTTTAATATTGAAGGTAAAGAAATCATGTAGATTTTTATATACATTCTACAATGAGTGATCTTAAAATAGCTTAGAGTTTCCAAACTAGTAGAGTAGATATGTATATAATAATAATAATAATATATCCTCACGCCTTCCCACAAGGGTCCCCGAAGGGGTAGGCAGAGGTGTATAGGTAATACCCACACACCCACTTTCCGCCAGAGGTATATTAGGTGCCAACGTGACAGATGGCGAGTCCATCGCCGTTACTCAGGCACGGCTATACATACGCCTTTGAATTTATTTTCAGACGTATGCAGGTTTCCTCTCGATGTTTTCCTTCACCGTAAAGCTCGTGGTGTGAATAATCACTGTATTTAAGTTCAGAAAAACTCATTGTATTTGATATGTATATTTAGGTGGAATATCTGATTACTAAATCCCATTGTATCGGGAGTATATTGAACTATACAGGATGTACACTAATGACACATAGGTAGAGACAGAGCACATAAATCAATCCCTTAGAGTACACCAAAGTTGGAAAACCAACACAATCGAGTGAATGTAATCCCCATTAGCGAAATCGACTTCGGATAAGAGTGGCGGGGGAACTCGTTAACACACTTTCCAAGTTCCATCCAAAACTACCCCCGCTTAGACTACCAAATACGTTGAGGACAAACTAATAAACGTGAATGTTTAATATTCCATCTCCCCCGTCTCCCCGCTCAATACGAGTTAAGTAATATCGGATTGGAACACGTAGAACGCTGTAAAAGACGCAAAGATGTTTTGCAGTTATGCCTTTACACAAGGGGGTGGGATGAGGGGGGGGAGAAGGGGCGTTATGGACAATCCGGAGAGTGATTTCCCTTGAAACCAATGTAGCATATAAATACTATTATTTCTGAAACAATCCACGTTCAAGCTTGTTTTGAAGGAAATTGTACGAGAAGCGTTTGTTCCAATATTGCAAGCCGAATATTAATGTTTGGCAATAGGCTCTTGTCTGCGTGAAGGGTAAGCTGATGGAAGTAAGTAAGCGTTACGAAGATACACAGAGGATTCGAATGTATCGAGACCCCTTGTTGATATAAGCGTCTATAAGCCAGTAAGCGCTTACTATCTAACTACTAAAATGTGAAGAAAACACGCAGTCCGTCTGATGGTAAGCGGTTACTGCTTGTAGACGCAACACCAGGGATATGACCTGTGTTGCTGACCCAGGAATCTTCTCGTTATTCGTGTTACCCATCGATAGAACTCATCAAGCACTCATATTTATACTAGAAATGTACCAATTAAACTCGTTTGGTTTCGTAGCCTATAGTCGCTAGCAATACCAATGTGTATTAGTGTATTTAATAAGTTACCTAGTGAATTTAAGTTATTAAGCCATAGGCAATTTAAAGTTCCACTGTATAAGTGGTTGAATGACAATAACTTTTATAGTGTTAAAGATTTTTTTGAACACTAACCTGGATTTGCGTGCTGAAAACTCGGCAAAACATGTATGTACAAAATTATTTATTTATTAACACCAAATTTATACCATGTTTTTTGCAAATAAATGATGATTATTATTATTATTCTTTATTTGAAATAAGTCTCATATATTACATTTTTAAATATATATATATATATATATAAAAAAACATATTTAAAAATATAAAATATAGGGGCCCACCGGTATCGGGATCAGGGTCCAAGGTACCGGTGGCTAGGGTCCCAGAGAAAGAAATCTCCTCACAATACGTGCCGTTTCGAGCAGTACTGCTTTCTGCATTTTATTATTATTATTAACCACGAGCTGTCAATCTTTTATTGGGTGCAGTTGTTGCCGTTATAGTAACGGTGCGATCACTATCAATTAAACTATTCCTTTGGTTATGTAAGCCTTTCTCTCCCTGGGCTGGGGTCTGGATGTGATCTACTGCAAGGTGGAGGCACTACCCGAGACGGGAAACTATTATTCCTTACGGGTTTTTGTGTTGAAGAGCAATTCAGCGAAAGCTAAATTTGGTCGCAAAGAACGGTACGATGGCGAATATTTTGTAGGTTTTCCTACTTTTAAGGTTTTAAAACAATGTATTTATAAGTGTATACTATTAAATCGTACACATAGCTACGCCGCACTTTACATAAATAGCTGTTTTGTATGTAATAATGTTTTGTATGTAATAATGTTTTGTATGTAATAATGTATTTCCAAACAACAGGCACACGTAATTATCAGCAATTTGAGTACGTCAAGTACTCACACATACACACCCAAATGAAATCAGACATCTCTCCCAATTGTAGATTAAATTAGAACGCACCCAGTTGCCATTCTTATCGGAGGAGACGATTTTACGAGCGAATTAATCCGAAAACATACGATTCCTATCTTCCCGTGCTACCCCTACCTCCCCTTTCTTACATCGATGCCATTGTATTTGCTGTGATTAAATAATGCGATTTGTAAGTTTTCAGTTTGAGTTCCGCCAGACTTGGGTTTAATCTAAGTTTTGAAAGTAGTGAGTAGTTTTCGTTCGGCTAAAGTTTTACGTCTATTAAAAACATATCATTTACTATTTATGGATTGATTTATTTGTACTGTAAATAAATCGAAGGGTAATCTGTAAGGGTATCAAAAGACCCACATTTATGAGATTAGTCACACAACGAGCTTTACTGTAAAGGACATCGAAAGAAATTGCTTCTCAGACGTATGCAGGTATACGTCTGAGAAACAATTCAAATGCGTATGTATCTTGTCTAGTCGTGCTTGAGTAACGGCCATAGACTTGCCATCTGTTACGTTAACACCTAAAATATATCTCTGGCGGCAAGTGGGTGTATGAGTACTACCTTTACACCTCTGTTCCCCCTTCGGGGACCCTTGTGGGAAGACGTGAGGATATAATAATACGAATAACATGTATTAGTCAGGGATACATTTTATGAAAACTTAAGTGAAGATAGTCAAGACAGAGTGTGGATGAAGCGGAAGAGGTATGTATGAGTCAACAATATCGTGAGGGTATCAGCTTTGTTATATGTATGCATACATTTAATTATTATAACATCTAAGAACGAATCAAACCAATCATCAAATCGAACCATAGCTAACAGATTGTATGAGTATCAAATCTGATTATTGACAATGATACAATAGACAACTTCATTCCGAGGGTTCGATCAAAACATATAGATCCGATCAGAGATAAAAAATAGAGAGGGGACGCCAATATAGTCCATTTTTTATTATCTATGATCAATTGATCACGCCTCGATATTGGAATTATTGATATTAATGCTTTGGGGTTGATTTTTCATTGCTGACACTTGTTGAGGGAACCACAATGCACAATGGTTGTAGAGTTTTATTGTGTTGTGCAATGTTTACGTATTTGTGGTTGTTGGATGTTCAATGGTGTTTTTTTTTATAATTGACAAATGACTTTCAAAGTCAAGACTATATAAATGTATAATAATAATATAATATATCCTCATGCCTTCCCACAAGGGTCCCCGAAGGGGTAGGCAGAGGTGTATAGGTAATACCCACACACCCACTTTCCGCCAGAGGTATATTAGGTGCCAACGTGACAGATGGCGAGTCCATCCATGTAATCGGCGTTAAATTTAATTATCATTATACAAATGAGTTTTCTAATCATAAGTACAGTAATTAGTCACACCACGACCTTTACGGTAAAGGAAAACATCGAAACATGCATAATTTATTGAGTAACGACGTTGGACTCGCCATTTGTCACGTTGGCACTTATAATATATCTCCGGTGGAATGTGGGCACTACCTACACACCTTTGCCTACCCCTTCGCCTTCGGGGACCCGCATATTCTTGTTTGTTTCTTAATTATTTGTTTATTTAAATAATGATCGAGCGGCGATCGAGCGGATGAGGGAGGATGAGGGAGGATGAAGCGAAATATATCTGTAAGTCAAGAAAATACTACCCTACTCTACGCCTCGTGAGAGACTGCTGGATTGTATGTTAGATAATGAGCGTCGATATCTTAAATATTCCCAATAAGTGGAAACATTTAATGTTAGCCAAATCCAATTTGCCGGTACGTCGAGCACCAATATAAATTACACAATATGACAATTCTCTACTCGTGCTCACACTTCAATATGCGGAACCGACACCGCAATATTACAAACAGAAATAAGATTCGAGCCTCGGGGGTGCGTGGGGAGCTTTATTATCAAGAAATGTCTTCACGATTGAAACCAATTGTTAATTGAGCCATATCTATGAAAATTGCGTCTGTGTGCGATACTTATCGGTGTTTGTCGACTGAATTTATTATTGAGCAGACGCTTATTGTTGTGTGGAACGGGACGTGGCGTCGAACATAATCGATTCGATATTTGAATTGGATTTGACAAATTTGACAGTTATTTTACTAAAGAAGTGTCTTTTAAATTTTGGATCAATATTCCTAATTTGAAATTAAGAATTGCGTCGCATAATTTGTTTCATACCCGCAATTGACAACAGAACATTTAAATTTCAATGCGGACCATGCAAATGTAAACGGTAAAGCAATTATTATCGAAACACACAAAGTAGGAGGCCGACAATAGTTAGACAAATGAATAAATCCAAATGGAAATTTCCTATTCGTGAACAATAGTTAGAGTTTAGAGGCTGTATCTCATACAGACAGATTGATTGGGCCGTCCTGGGGCCCGGATGTACGAAGCGAGAACGAAGCTTCCGGAGATTTTATTTAATATTTTTATAGTTGAAATTGAGAATGATTTTAAACGCGACTTGGTGAATGTAAGACGTTTGACACTTGACAACTCTTAGTGACAGCTGTCACACTGACAGTCCATTCATTATTATAATATTGTATGTAAGTAATAAGTATAGATTTGTTAATCGGACAATATCTTCAAGTAGTGAAGAATGTTTGGTTTTCTGTAATATATTTTTCCATATATTAATAAGTCTACATCTAATAAAGCCAATACTATTCTCGCAAAAACATACGGTTGAATATAAAAAAATATATGTTGACACATAATATCATGAATATAACTGACTGATGAAATAACTGCTATCACCACTATCAGTTGGCCACGTGGTCGTATCATCTTTCTGGGCAAAATCTCAAGTTTCCATCTAAATAATCGCATTGTGTTCACATAAATTTGGGCTCCCTCTCCATATTTTGTTACCTGGGCCGTTTGTTACGATTTTATTATGAAAATGAATGGCAGGAGTGGAAGGGGGCGCGGGCTGCCGGGGGGGAGTAGGGGGGTGCGATCCAAAGGGTTCTCTAATTCGTACATTCGGTAACGGTGCACTATAGCAACTATGAGAGTTTTATGGGCCGAATCTTTTATGGGATAATCAAATTTTGTAATATTAATGCGCTTAATTCCCGTCTGCGGATTGATTTTTGTTTCCTTTTGCTTTCTGTAGTGGTTTGAGGCGGGCGGAGTTTGTTTTGGCTCTAGCTATGCTTCGGTGAATTGGTAAGTGTAGGCAACTAACTTAGTCTATATATGTATTACTGCCGAGTTACCCACGGTAGGCAGAGAGAAAAGAGCGCCAGTTCTTTGTATGATGTCTATACATATATTAATAATGCGAATCGTGGTGGTCGAGTAGTCGAGATGTTGCCTGCATACAAGTATTGCAAGTTCGAATCCCGGCTGCACCAATGGGTTCATCTGTCTTAACTACACTGATTAGTCGATCCCGAAATCGAGTGCGAAGAAGTATGTAGGTATAGTCGTGCTTGAGTAACGGTGATGGACTCGCCATCTGGCACGTTGGCAACTTAAGTATATCTGTGGCGGAAAGTGGGGTACTACGCACACCTCTGCCTACCGCTTCGGGGACCCTTGTGTGAAGGCGTGAAGATATATAAATATTTTACATGTAATTTTATACGCACTGACATACTTTTCCCAACCGATACACAAACCAGCCTCGTTATTTGCTATTTGCGTGACAAAGGCGTCTTATCATCATTTTAATTGTAGGTACGTCACGTTAATTTTTGACATTCAGCTTCTTCGGAATTAATTTGCGGCTTGTATGGTCGGCCATGTTTGTTTCGCGCAGTTTTGTTTTGTTATTTAGCAAGAGGGAATTAATTTGAATTTGAATTGTCACAAAACATACGTGTAATTAGAAAATTCTCTGTCGGCAGGTGAGGTAGGTGTTAGCGAGATACAGAACGCTTTCTGTGCTTAGAAAAATACAATTATTGTCTGTGATGTCTGGAATAGAATTATGTGCTTTTCCAATTAATTATGACTAGCTGTTCCCGACGGTTTCACTCGTATCGCTTAAAAAGTAAATTAATATAAAAGATCCCTTCAGTAACGTGCGATAGATACCAAACGTCCAAAGGCGGCGGTAACCGCTTACCATTAGGAAGATGCACACCACTTAGTGTACCAAAAATTAACACTTACTTATTGCTAGGCTTAGCAGTCCCAAACCAACGTAACTTGCCTAACAAACACAATAAATGACTGGAGTTTCAAAGTGTCACTGTACGTGGTACTAGGGAAGCATGTTTAGCTACACCTATTGGACGTATTTCCTCTTCTTGCACACGCTTTCGCCTTGTATATCTATTTCATCAATCTTCACTCATCCTTTCTATATGTCCAAATCAACGTAACATGCCTTCATCTTCACAATAAAATACTTAATCCAGATACATTGCAAATTTCCCTACCATGTGTGGTACCAGGGAAGCATGTTTAACTACGTACGTATTCGACGTTAAATGTGATCATGGAAACCTGTGAAAATATGTAAATTGATCCTTGGAGATACCGGACCGGACTGAGTGAAATTTGAATATAAACTTTCCTCCAGAACCGTATAAGCGTCATTTATTTTGGCCGCCATAAAATATAATGATTTTTGACGGAGCCCTCGGCTATATTAATATTGTGGGTTCTGTGGGGTTCCCTGATATATTGGCGGGCGTGTGATGACTTGCTTACCAAATGAATAGCCTCACCTTCGGAACTTAATTTGCTTTTTGGGAAATTCGTACGCGCGAAATACTGATAGCAGGTACTAGTTTTCATGAACCTGGAAAGCTGTTAGGAAAATCTATAACGATGTTAAAACGATGAAAGAAATGGTAGTTGCGATAATAACAAAACAGTGAAAGTCGAGTGCGTAGAGCAGTCGTCGGCAAAGATTGCAAATTCGAATCCCCACTGTATCAATGAGTTTTTGTGAACTAGACGCTGATTAGTCACACCACCAGCTTTACGGTGAAGGGATACATCGAAAGGATTGCATACGTTTGAGAAGACATTCAAAGACGTATGTATAGACTCACAATCTGTCACGTTGACATTTAATAATATCCCGGCGAAAAGGCGAAGTGGTTAATTGCGATAATGAGTCGTTACAAGGTTCAATATACAGCGCTAAATCCAAACATCGACACTGCTAGCAGACACATCGATATGAAAAACGGAATGCTATTATTAAATATCCTCGCATCTAAATATTGGAAAAGGAAAAAGCCGCAAATGGACGCCACTCGTCTGAATAAGAGATCGGGAATATTTGCATAAAAAACAAATAATACACCCCGAGACGGGATGCGCGCATAAAATTAAAATCGAAGAGCGATTTCTACCCTTCGAATTAAATATCATCGCCCCCACACACTAGACCACGGGCACACTAACATATGCATCACGAAATCTAGATTACGAAGCGGGCATGTCAAGCGTGTCCGGTCACCCGATATTGAAAAACTATCTCCTTCTTCTCTTGTTGTCTCTACTTATAACTAGTTGTGCCCGAAGTTGTTGGATTTTTTGAGTTTTTTCAATTTTTTTTTCTGGAACTAAACATGACCTATACGATATTCCAGCTCATAATCAAATCTTGTGCCAAATTTCAAACAGTTCCTTTCTGTTTTTGCCTTAAAGAGAAACAAACATTATCACAAACTCTCACATAAATAATATTAAAAGGATTGACGAAACAGATATACAATGCGAAAATATGTGCCAGAACAGGCAGAGCAAGACCACGTGGCAACGTAGATTAAATCAATCGGACACTCAAGGACTGGAACGTCAAGAGTACCTACTTGAAACAAGAGCTTGTATGAAGAGACTGCTGAACGTGGAAAGAGGTAAGTAAGAGATCTGGCGGCATGATATATGTGTACTTTGACGTACAACTTGCGCTTCCTTGATTTAATTTTGTATTTGTTTAGAACTGTCTGTGTATCATATTTGTAACATCAAACAGTGTTCTGAGAATGTTATAAAAGTAATCGGGCCAATAGCACTCGGCTCCTAGTCTGCGACCCCACGTATCGCCCCTCCGAGAAAAAATAATAAATTATTTTAGTTAGTATGCAAATAAGCAAGGACCGATATTTTAACTCACACCCCATTGGAGTGCGACGTTTTTTATTCTGCATCCTTTTCTCTGGCGTCTATTTTTTTAAGCCATTCGACTATTTATTTCTTTATGGTTAATTATAACGGATACAGCAGTAATAATAAAATCCAACAGTCAAATAATATTAGCTATCGTACCTGCCTAAGAGTTAAATTCTGGATCCAAACCATCAAAGTAGATGCCATTCTTGACTTTAACAGTCATAAACGGCGACTCATTTTTCTACTAATAAATATACATTTGAAAGTTCGTGAGGGTTTGTTTGCGGCTCTTCCATGCAAGTAGTAATGAACGAAATGGGATGAGATTTGGAACAGAATTATAAGCTAGATTGACGCATGGGATATGTTTTATTGCAGAAAAGTAGAAAAATATTAGGTGAAGAGTTTGCAAGTTTGCAAGCAAAGCCGGGGCACGGGGAGCGGCGCACTTCCTATGCCTTTCAACCCTCGTATTGGTAACAAAGTAACTTCGCCAAACGCGGAAAAAGTTTGCCCACTCCTTACTTTGTCTCCTCTGTGTCATGTTGTTTGGAAGCTCTCCAGCATCCATCGACGGATATTGACAAATCAAACTTTAGTTTTTCAACTGTTGTTTTTCAATACATCGTTGTCTACTCCAAACGATAGACAACGAATCCTCTCGCAGAAAATTTTGCTCGCATTAACTGTCGTTCAAAGCTTAATATGATAGTCTTCTCTACGACCTTCACAAATGACATAGAAGGGCTGTAACAGTGGTGCTGTTCATCCATCCAAAGTTAACTATAAATGAAGTCTAAATAGATAACAATAGCTGCCTAACATAGCACTAGCAGCAAAGCATATCCCCGAGCGAGCTTTACGTGGGAGCCGTGCATTCGAATCGCGGGCGGGGAACAAAATTATCATCCGAATCAAAGGGAATAATTTTAAATACCTATACACGGGGCTAGCCCAGACGGTCTCGCAATAAGATTTATACATTTTATACGGCATTCGTACGCGATACGTTCAAATTCTACGACTCACTGATGCATTATTATTTTGAATCGTTTATTTTTCGACCGTCTGGATCATAGCTTTTGTTTTATGTCGGTTCGGCTTAATTGTGGTACGATAAAATATTGTAATGAAACGTTCATATGTTGCGGATACCTGGTCCTTTACTATTCCAGTCTGGACATGACACACGATAGGACCTCGTTCTTTGTTTGGGGAGTAGTTGCATAGTATGTCAAATGTTTTGATACGTCAGTGAGATACAAACTAGTTACTACAATAGACGAGACACATAAAAAATACTGATATTGTCTAAGCATAGCTACCAAAAAAACTGAGCATACCATAAGGATGAGGTATGAGGATCGCTCAATGATTAAATTGACCAGAACTCGAATTGGAAGCGGTTATCGCGCCTAATACCTTGCAAAACCAAGGACTACTCTCACAATGCTAACACTGCAGGAATATATAACAATAAAATCACGTGATTTAATCAATCACATAAACACGGACCATCACGCCGAATACCTCACGGGGTAAGCAGAGAGAGTACTTCTCTCTAAACTAACAGACCTCATTCGCTTTATCCATGTTCATCAGCTCTTGATACATGTATGCTTTCGAGTGCTCTTGACGTTCCCATCCTTGAGTGTCCGATCGATTTGATCTAGCTAGTTGGAACGTGGTCTTCCTCTGCTCTTGCACACATGGTGATACACTTTGTGACGAATTAGAGGTACCGTCAAACATTGAAATATAAATAAATTAATCTTTAAAATCTGCTTTGTAGTGACGTAACACTTGAGTCATTTGCTTTTGCTTTTAAGTTTAGTTAAATTGGCTTTACACTGCAGTATAAACCTTTGAAGGTCACCTACGTAGCTCTGTTTGATAGCGATAAGTGCCCCTCTAGTAGTCCGACTTGGTATATTTTTTCCACTTCTAATATTATAGATCAATCTGAGAGTCACGTTTGGCTTATGGTTTTTGCAATCAAATGGAGCTCATTCTCATGCAAATAATACAATGCATTGGAGCCGGTAATCTAAGATCGACAAATCTTTAGAAACTTTAATGACACCCCGCTTTGTTAGAAATTATACGTTATGTATGTATGTATATGGAGTTTTTGTGTCGCGTTCGGGGATTGTATCGAGTTCATTTAAATGGGTGTATGTATGTACATATGTGTGTGTGTGTGTTAATATGAATGAATTAATGTGTGCCAGTATGTGAAACTTTATTTTAATTCGTTAGCATCGTTTACGGTGAAGGAAAACATCGAGAGGAAACTTGCATACGTTTCAAAAGTAAGTGTAGTCGTGCTTGTGTAACGGCGATGGATTCGCCATCTGTCACGTTGGCATCGACCTATGACATCGTTTCCACTTAGAAATAGTGGTATTTTTAAATTTCGAAGAATCGAATGTCGTCAGATATTTGATCATTTTCCTTTTTAATGAATTAATATTACGAGGTAAAGTTAACGGGAAATTTAGATCACTTTCAGATTTTTCTGTGATTAAAATTGGTCAGCTGCAATATCAATATTGTGGGTTCAAACTCCGATTGGTACAAGTGTTTACGTACACTGCCAGATATAGAAATATCAATTTTGAAAAATTCATGTACAAATAGTCTTAGGTGTTGCTCGAATAGCCTCTAATAAGTGGGTATCATTTCACCTCTGCTTACCGTGATACACGGGATCACATTCCCAAGGAGTGCAAGCAGAGAAGGTGGTATAAAACTGGTGTTCCTAAAACAATATTGTGTCCTAAAAGCTTAGCTATTGAGGCCCATCGGAGCATACAAGGGGAGATGCATCGCGCAAAAGATATCGGACGGCAAAAGGGGTTGATTTTGATTGAATATCTGTTATTAAGACCCCTCCCTTACGCACACCAGAGCAATATTAAATAATATATACATTTTAGTTTATTAATATGCATGAGCTTCGATTCATTTGCGTGTGTGCGTTTGTACGACTGTGTCGCCGTTTGTATGAGGTCGATTGTATTATGTTGAACTAGAAGTGTCTCTGAATTTTAAACCGAGTTATATTTGATTTCAAGGGTAGTATTTTTTGAATTTATATTTTTACATCATATCATCATGCCGCCAGATCTCTTACATGTCTCTTCATACATGCTCGTCGGTTTCGAGTACTCTTGACGTTCCAGTCCTTGAGCGTCCGATCGATTTGATCTAGGTTAATTTTAATTGCTTTCGTTAATGTTCTCGTTAAGTACTTGTTCACAATTAATTTATTAAAATACACAATTAACGTGTTAGCGTGTTCTAAATTTGAATTTCAAGGAAAAATTCAATTGTTTTTGGATTAATTTCAAAGTCTTAATGAAATTTGGAATAATGTACGTATTATTTCCAATTGGAACACATCATTACTGAGATTCCAGATTCCAATTATAATTACATACAACTGGGTTTTCATAAATTAATGTATGTATGTATATCATATAGGGCTTTATTATAAATTCGTCAGATTTTCTTCAGTGGTTGATGGCACAGAATAATTAATTGGGAGCGAGGTGGGGTGCGACGGGGGGAGGGGGGTTGAGGGGGGTGATATTTAGCGAATGTGAGGCTTCCTTTCATAAACCTGGAGTCTTATTGTTTCGTAAGCGAACGTTTTTTTGTTCTCATGAATTAATTTACTTTACAGTTGTGTTCGCTATCACGAACAGATGTTAGATGACGTCTACGAATTGTTCCCGTGAACCACTTTGGCGAGGGATTGATGTGCGTGAGATCTGACATTGTGAGGATTCAGCAAGGATGAGACGAAAAAAGTTATAATAAGAATTCGGTGCGAAGTTAATTTTGCTCTTAGGTTTATTTATCGTAATTGTAGTTAAAATTTACTTCATTTGTCAATTTTTTCTGGAATAAAAACATGTTTTATTATGTTTATCTATATCTATGCCGGATTTCATCCAATTTCGTTCAGCTGTTCTGGCGTGTTTGAACACTCATACTTTCGCATTAATAATATCAGTAGGTTCGAGGAAAATTAAGTTGGTAGATATCGAAAAATTATCTAGCTTTATATTTTACGTAAGCAATCAATATTAAAGAGAGGTGTGTAGTTTTCTCTTGTTATGTTCAAGTTATATATTTTCTTGACCAATACAGCTTAGACAGCTTAGATGCGAAGTATTCTAGTAAAAAAAGATGCAGACGAATTTTCGATCGTCAAATTTATGTGAGAACTCACTCAAACTTCAGTAGATAGAATTTCAAAAGTTTCAGAATAAAATTAATGTGTGCCCAATTTCCTTGTGTTACATATCAGTTACAAGAAATATTAAGTCAATGTTCGTCTTGTAAGAGGGACGACCCTGTCAGATGTCATTATTTAGTTGTCAATGTCAACTGTCACCCCGGGCCTTGTCTACGAAACGATCAGACATTCCGATTTCGGACAGATGACATTAAGGATTACACTGTTATTATGTAAGTATTCGTTATTATGAATCATTTGTAGAATATATTGTGGTTTTATGTATCAAATAATTTAATTATCGAAAACTTAGAATTAAAAAATATGTAACAATTCAATTTTCGAATGAGAAATTTAAATTTATTTTAAAAATAAATTGGGTACCTATTTTTAAAAACGTAAATAATTGAGTACGTTCTCAAATGGATTAATCCGAGGAACGCGAATAAAATTAAGAGTTATATCAATTTAATTATAAGACAAATTATTTCAATATCATACGAATGTCCGCCATGAAAAAACGAATGACCAATCGCGCCATTGATATTTACAAATTTTAATTAAAATTGTGCGTTGTCAAAACTAATAAAAAACTCAGCGGATGTCGTTTGGATGAGCTCCAGATTTTTCTAAATGAGAGTTTCTTTTTTTTTTACTACGATATGAATATTCGTAACCACGCGTCATGTCGCCCTACGAACGAACAATATGGCGGTGCACGGCGAGAGCGATAGCGGGTTCCTGTTTTATAGGCTGGCGGTTAATGAGATGTACAATTGTAAAAATGGGTGACGCACAAGTTACGTGTACAATATTTAATTTATTTTCAACTTGGATTCGTAAAGAATCGATAGAAAATAAATGACTCCGCAAATAAAGAATACGAAAAAATTTTGTTGATAATTCGAATTTCCAATTTTATTTAATTTCTCTTGACATTAGACTCGTTAAGACTTGATAGAATATAACGTAGATACAATGTCTGCAAATAAAGAATACTGATAAAAAAAAATAGTGAGGTAATTATAATTTGTATTAGGCATTCGATTTTCAAATAATTTAAATATTTTGAACGTCGCGTGTTTGTCCAGAACTCGTCTCTTGTGATTTGTAACGTAAGGGTAAGAAGGTCCCTATTTAACAGGGTTGTTCACCTTGCAGTATCGAAAGGGTTAATTCTCTGTACCGAAGGGTTATTCGGGTCTGCACGATCGGCATTGCGTGATGCGTTTTGTTTTTTTATTATTATTCACGGGTTGATGAGGGATCGGCTCGTCTGTCGTTTGTTTGCGGCCATTCTGCGTTCGGGAGCCTCGCGTTGGAATTTGTTTTATTTCTTTGAAGTGTCAGCCCTGTGTTTAACATGTAGTAGATTAGGTGTGTTGTTGTAAAGAGAGGTACTCTCTCTTTACGTATCTACTCTGTGGCTCAGAGGAATTATTTGAATATTCATGTCTCTATTTTTTTAATGCGAAGCGATGTAATTGCGATCTCGTGTAGGTTCTAAGATAATGAAAGATCAAAATGGATGGAAAGTGTGGATGGTACTATACTGTCTGATAGTAAGCGGTTACCATATTCAATTTAACCGTCTCCTCATGGTAAATTACTTACAATACACAATAGGTTAAATGCATGTCGACTGCAATATATCCTTGTTGTAAAATATATAGGTACGCAATTACAAACAAACTTCATTTCGAACAGATAAAATCGATACATTCATTTACAAAGCTACTTATGTGACAAAAAATTGATCCCCCCATCTCACCCCTCACGCACACACTCACAAACCAACAAACACCCATACACACTAAGATGGTATTTTCGATAGGGCTCAATCGGTGACTGATTTTTGAACGCCCCCTATCTCCAATTTTAGTCCCAAGAGTACCCACCCTTTATAAATGTATTGTATATACAAGTATTATACATTAGAGTTGAATAATATACACGATTAAAACTACGCCCTTGGGCCTCTGAGATAACTAATTAATCCCCATTATAATTTATATATAGTTTATAAACAAAGTATTGCATTGGAAAATCCAATTTAATGGACACGATAACAGCGTGGTTTAATTTCTTTGTTAATTCTAATCTTAAAATTACCAATTCATTGTTATTGGAATTCCATTTTCAAAATGTTTTCCATTCCAATTACATACCTTCTGATTAAAATATGTCATTGACAATTTGACACATAATGACGTCATTGATCAACACAAATTTTACGATTCTTCTTTGAATTTAAAAGTACTCAAATTTGAATTTAGAATCTTGGAAGTGGAACACTTAAAAAGAATACAAATTTATAATTTTTTATATTGATTTCTTATTTCTAAAAATAAACCAAATCCAATTTGAATTTAGAAGTCATTTAAATAATGTGGGTGACATGCAAGTACATACATGTGTATAATATTTATTTATACATAATAACGAACTGATCAGTAAATAATAAGGGGTGGACATCCAATCGATTGATCGCAAGTCGCCATCTAGGGGTGCGCCAGAAAGGGTTACTTTAAAATATTGCGAAGGGGTCGCAGATGATAATGTCTAATGTATATAAAGTCTGTCCGTATTTTCGTCTGGATTGAGATTTTAATTCGATTATAATATTTGGAAAACATTCGTTTTGAATATCTTGTTTATTTAACGAACTGTATAAATTGACAAAACCAATTTTTTAAAATTTTCCGATTATCGGGTAATTAATATATTGACGTTTCTTACTAACAACAAAACATACGTCTTAAAAAATCTTCTCAAACTCTCAATGTTTTCCTTCAGGGTAAAACTCGTAGTGTGAATCACTTTACTTCGAAAAACTCATTGATACAGTCGGGATTCGAACTTGCACTATTCGAGCCACTGAGCTAACACAGCTTTATTCTTATCTGCCATTGAAAAAGCTCACGGATATTTAAGCCGTTTCCGAAAAAAACAACTCGAAACAAGGTTTATTAAGTCCTGATAAATGCAGTTTTATTATCCAAGGACATGCGATACACCTGATTATTTAGTGGATCCAAAATGGTGGGCTATGATAACATTTAAGGTGTTCAAAGTTCGCCCGCCGTAAACACAGCTCAGCACTGTGTTAAATTTATCTATTGGATTTTTCGACACACTATGCTTGTTGGAATGTCTTAGACGTTGTTCTGTGTCAGCACTTAACGAACACGGTGTAACACAGTGCTGGATTTTGTTTGTTGTATAAAGACACAGTGTTTAGTTGGAAAACTAAGCGATGTTTCTTTGCGTGACTGCAAGTGTTACCTTTGACACGGAATAGTCTGTAGTTTCACACTCAAATTTTCGCGTTTTAAGTCCCGTTTTGGGCGTGCAATTAGAGATTGTTATCTAGTTTGTATCAACTGATATATAATTTAAGGTATAGCACATTTATAATGACCGTGTTTTGCCACAAGGGGTAGGCAATGGTGTAATAGAACCCACATGTCACAAGATGTATCTTAAAGTGTCCTACTGATTAAAGTTGATTGATTTAAGTTGGTTTGGACACATAGAAAGGATGAGTGAAGAAATATTGACGAAACAGATATACAAGGCGAAAGTGTGTGCAAGAAGAGGCAGAGGAAGGCCACGTTCCAACTACCTGGATCAAATAGATCGGACTCTGAAGGACGGGAACGTTAAGAGTACTCGAAACCGACGAGCATGTATGAAGAGACTGATGAATGTGGACGAAGCGAAAGAGGTATGTAAGTCTAGAGAGAACTGGCGCTCTGTACTCTCTTCCGTTATTATATATTCCAACTTGCGATTTTTGTGTCGCAGGCAACTACTAGAAACACTCGGCCATACCTTCTCTTACAGGTAGGTAGAGGGGGTAGACCAGTTGTCTCTAGCCTAACATACCTAGTATTATTATTACCTACGTAATACAAAAGTACGTAATATCAATCATGAAATAAATTACTATTCATTCCACTAACAACCAATCCTTCACATCGCTACAACTTATGTATGCAAAATAAATATTAATGACACACACACACACACGCGAGCCGAACTAACCCTTTCTTCTACCCCTTACTTTATAGAATTTTACTAATAAATGTGTATAATTAATCACCCGAATACAACCGTTGGAGGTCGCGAAATTTGCTCGAGGTGGTAAAAACTGACGCGTTTGTAACACATAATTTCCATGAATACTAAAATATATATTACTAATGGAGTAGTAGATATTAATTAATTAAAACATATAAAAAAATTAAGCCGTTGTGGCCGAGTGGTTCGTGTAGTAAACGCAACACAAAGATTCCGAGTTCTAATCCCGACTGTACCAATGAGTTTTTTCCGATTTAAGGTACTGTGATAGTCACACGAGATTTGCGGTGAAGGAAAACATCGAGAGGAAACCTGCATACGTCTGAGAAGAAATTCAAAAGGCGTATGTATAGTCGTGCTGGAGTAACGGCGATGGATATTTTAGCCGGAGACATATTTAGGTGCCAATTTGACAGATGGCGAGTACATCGCAGTTTCTCAAACACATCGTATTTGAATTTTTTCATGTGTTTTCCATTAATTAACATAATTTAACGTACATAAATACAATTAAATATTTCCTTTTTATAATATTAACGTAGACAGGCGACGTATTTATTTTTCATATCGTGTTTTTTCTACGAACTCGACTAAAAGAGTTCTCGCTATTCTAATGTCTGAATGTAACGCTAATGCGCCTGAAAGGTTATTTCAGAGCATCAAAGAGTTTAGTTGTCGTTACGTTATAACGGTTATCGTTTCGTTTGCTGTAACGACACATGCAAATTCGTACAGTCATCAAAAATCAATGAGCCGTCTTCAAAGTGATAATGCAGAGCGCGTATCAAAAGATGATGCGCATAAATCATCTCGTAGGTACGATGGTACAATGGACGGTTGTATAAACGGAGCCCCACACGTTCTGTAATTAATTAAAATTATTAATGACAACGAATCATAATGAGAAATCGATAGTCTCCTGTTACGATTATATTTGAGTTGGACGAGAGGCGGCGAAAGGGTTCAGTTATTTGAATTTGGAACGGAACTTCATTTCGAACATATTCAAACTGACAAGTTAGACAGTTCGATTATTTTTCGGCCAATCTGTCAACATGTAAATTACATACATACATACATATCACCACGCCAAGACCCTAACGGGGTAGGCAGAGAGTATAGAGCGCCAGTTCTCTCTAGACTTCCATACCTCCCGCTTCGTCCACATTAATCAGTCTCTTCATACATGCTCGTCGGTTTCGAGTACTTTATCGATCGATATCGAGTAAATTAAATTAAAATATAATATTATTGTCATTTATAAAATGTATTTTTATTCATTTAATGAATGAATGAAAATACATTTCTTGAGGACAATGAAAAGAGGTTTTAATGTTGGTCTGCTTAAAAATCTTTGTAACGGCAAATTGTATAATTTTGAAATGTATTATAGCGATGTTCTATTCTAATTATCGTTCATAGAACAGTGAACGTCGGCGAAAAACAAAATCGATCACGAAAACAACAATAATACGTAGCAGTGCTTGAGCTCTGAACGGGTTATTAATTCCGTTTCGTATCGCTTGATAATTATTTTGTGTATTTTTCTTTTCAAGTTTTAACTGCGCGAATATGCAGATGGGGTCGTTTAGCGTTTTCTTTTATTGACACTTTATGATTCGGAAACAGGGAATGGCTGCGATCGAATAATGAGTGTGGAAATCTACGTCTTTCTGTTCGAAGGGTGAAAATAAACAAAAAACATTTCAAATAAAGAATGAGGAACGAATTTGGTCACTCGTTCTTCGTTCAATTCCAGGGTGACGTTTCTAGCCGGCCAGTGTTCCATTCAAGTTTATCAACGTAAGTGACAGTCGATAAAGCCTCTTTTAAAAATGGAAGCTTTTTTAGACACGCGATTCGGTGATTGTTTGACGTTTCGAGATTACCCAACGGTTAAATGCTCGGCATTTGAATCGATTGACAAACTGTTGGTCGGTTATTCGAATCGAGTGGGAGTATTTAATGTTTCGATTGTGCGTTATCATTCAATTAGATATCGCCGAACGTCTATTAAGTACTTGATGTATCGTCCTCACTTACGTAATTTGTCAAAACCTCAGCTTACCTGTAACAAAAGAAAAACGATTAAATGGATTTAAAATGCCGTACCAATCTTAATGCAAGTGTTTAACACAATCAAATGTGATATAACGCTTGGGAACCAGTAAAATACTATATACTTGTGTTGTTTTTCGTAAGTGAGCCGTGGTGGCCGAGTGGTTCGAGCAGTTGCCTGCGACGCAAAGGTCGCAAGTTCGAATCGCGACTGTACCAATGAGTTTTTCTGAACTTAAGTACAGTGATTAGTCACACCACGAGCTTTACGGTGAAGGAAAACATCGAGAGGAAACCTGCATACGTCTGAGAAGCAATTCAAAAGCGTATGTATAGTCGTGCTTGAGTAACGGCGATGGACTCGCCATCTGTCACGTTGGCACCCTAATATACCTCTGGCGGAAAGTGGGTGTGTGGGTATTACCTATACACCTCTGCCTACCCCTTCGGGGACCCTTGTGGGAAGGCGTGAGGATATATTATTATTATTATTTTCGTAAGTATAGACGAGAAACAAGGGCATTTAAGATTTTAATAGAATGTATTTATCGAAATTAGTCCCCATAAAGGTCCCCGTAGGGGTAGGTGTAAACACCTAGGTACCCACACACCCACTTTCCGCCAGAGATATATCTTAGGTGCCAACATGACAGATGGCGAGTCCGTCGCCGTTACTCAAGCAAGGCTATACTCGCTATAGGTTTCCTCTCGATGTTTTCCTTCACCGTAAAGCTCGTGGTGTGACTAATCACTGTACTTCACTGTAATCAGTCGATTTATGGATTATCTCTATCATTTGCAATCTTAAAATAAATGAATTTGAAGAAGTACAGTGTATATGGCAACATCAATCCATAATTGCTTAAAGTCACAAATCTGTAAGGGGCCAGGGAATGTAACCAGCTGGAAAGTGGCGTCGTCTGCCGCCAAATTTATAAAACCGAATTATCGGAGTAATCGATTTGAAAAGAGAAGCGATTAATACATTTTATACGGTCGGGTACTTGCCAATTGGACTTTGTTCGTTGGCAACTCAATCGAACAAGACATTCCGCGTTTAAAATTCGAATGATTTAACATTTTGCTAATTTGTTATCTTACGTTTTAATTCATAATATTGTGAATTTGTGAACTTTATTTATAAACGATGTTATAATTACACGACAGAATTTATTATGCTTTTTTATGCTGCTTCTTTTTCGACGTTTTATAAGTGCCCACCTGGGCCTATGTGAAATAAAAAGATTTTGATTTTGATTTTGATTTGATATGAAACGATTATATACTTCCAAATGTATGAGCCACAATACAGTAGACAATTGGACAAGAAACTCATATGCTCTCGATTTGCGAATCCGATCCTCCGGCTGTCACGTCGGGACCTAAATACTCCTCGAAAAGAGGGTCCTGTGTCTGTCTACCCGTCGGAGATCGAAATGAGGTGGTCAATCGTATTTATACAAATAAATAAAATTAAAGAATTAAAATAACCGCTTTTTACTAAATGCATCTGGATGTATATATACATGGTGCATATACGAACCTATATATTTTTTTATTTTGGTCAGTATGTCAGTTTGTTTCGGCTAATCTCTAAAACGACTGGACCGATAGCTGTTGTAAAACGGAATAACTAAGGCTACTTTTACTTAAGTAAGTCAACAATAACAGTATTGTTATATTCCGTGCGGACGAAGTCGCGGGCATAGCTAGTTAAATATAATAGCAAAACACGTAACCTTTTCATTGAACGAGGAATAACACGCACCCACACACATGTATCTTAAGATCGGATAATTGTGAGGAATAAATATATTTAAGCGTGTTTTTGTTCCGATGTCGAGCACAAAGAAGCGCGCCCTGCGTACAATTACTGGGCTTGTCGGGTGTATGCGCTCAGGGAGACTCTACATTGTACTGGGATACCATGGATTACGATAATATCCTTACTAATATTACAAATGTGAATGTAAGTTTGTTACGCTTTCACGTAAAAATTACTTAACCAATAATCATGAAACTTTGTACACATATTCTTGAAGGTATCAGAAGTAACATAGGATACTTATTAAAAAAAAACGATAGATCAAAAAGCCATCCACGCCGACGAAGTCGCGGGCACAGCTAGTTATACATAAATGCGTAATTTGTCTTTAACATCCTCGTCGGTTTCGAGTACTCTTGACGACGGGATCGATTTGATCCAGGTAGTTTTAAGTCTTCCTCTCCCTCTTGCACACACTTTCGCTTTGTATATCTACTTCGTCAATCTTTCTTCACTCATCCTCTATCTGTCCAAACCAACGTAACTTGCCTTAAACACACAATAAATGACTCGAGTTTCAAAGTGTCACTGTGCGTAGTACCAGGGAAGCATGTTTAGTTTAGTTTAGTGCACGCCATTTGTACACATTTCCACTTCTTGCATACACTTTCTTCTGCTTCGTCAATGTTTCTTCACTCATCCTTTCTTTATGTCCACACCAACGTAACATGCCTATCTTCATATTTACAATCACACTCTCGTTCACGCCAGTTGCGATTCTCTACATTGCATTTAATGTTATTACGCATGTCATGCTTCTTCTAATATAACCAGAATTGTAAATAAAACTTTGAATGAGCTTACAGAACGTTCAATGGCGCATGTTTAAGTGGCTTCGGTCAATGCTATTGTATCTTAGTTCTGTATGAAGGGTCTCGTAGCCGCATGTGTGCACTCCCTAATAAGGGCCGCCAAGAAATTTATAAGTAGGCTGCCATAAGGAATTAATTGTATTATTCCAGCTCCGATGAGGGATCGGAAGAATTATCAATTAGAGAAAGAAAACGCCGAATAGGGGAGATAGGGTTGCCAAATGTATGAAATAATTATTATTGGTTATAATAAATTATTGTATGATGATCGTTTGTATATTTTTTTAAAGAAATAAAATCATTAGATCGGCTTTTGTATGCAATGGAATTAAATTTCTATTTTTTTTTTTGTGAATGTAGTTAATATATTCGGGAACTAGCTAAAACTTGTTCAATGCATTACATAAGAAAATATGTAATAGTTATGAATAAAACGTAAATAATTACTATTTAATAATACTTTATTCGGTATTAATAAAAAAATGCTACCAAAAGCTCCACATGCGTTGAAGGGTGGCCACACTAGCACCCGCAACGAAAGCGAATTGGCGTCATAGCTTTAAACATAAAAACATTTTTTTTTTTAATTTCAAAAACAAAAGAGGTGTAATAAGTAAAAGTAAAACTTAAAAAAAAACAAGCATCTCTCGTGCAATCGTAAATCAGGCGTCCCTTTAATTGTGTATCGGCGATTGCATGCAGCCTCCCACTTGGAATTATGCTCCAACAATGGATGTATTTAGAAGAAAATAGCGTTAGTGAAGAGATGAAGAATGAGATAGATTTTTTTTGACAGAAACTAAAAAAAAAACTTTTTTTTAAACACATTTTTCTCGCTTTCCAACGAGATTCCTCGAAGGCGTAGGCAGGGGATGGCGAGTCCATCGCCATTACTCAAGTATGCCTATTCATAAGCCTTTGAATTCCTTACGTAACGTATGCAGGTTTTCTTTTAGACGTTTTCCTTCGCCGTAAACTCATGGTGTGGCAAATTTTGAACTTAATTATTATTATCGTAAATATTACTTCCACGTATGAGGAGATTAATGAAGCGAGAGAGGTCTCTAAGACTAGAGAGGACTACTCTCTTTGTTTACCCTGTGACTGAAAACTTGTATGGAAAAAATACATAAATAATAAAAAACTTATGTTCGCGACTATATTTTCTTCGTTCACACTGCTTGGTAAAGAACGCATTATGAAGTACCTTTATGTGCTATATAAAAACATTCGCGAACATTTACCAAAACTAAAACGAATCCCTAAATAACATTAGATCGTCCGTTAAATATCTACGTTCGAATTTTGAAATATTTTTTTCGAAGTAAAACAATTCAAAAAAGGAACCGTACAAAGCTTCGACTAAATAAATTAAATCAAATCACCCCGAAGGAAAACCGCAGTTTGATTGCTTTTTTCCCCGAATACCAGATCTTTAACAGAAGTGATCAGAGCAGCTAATCAATTCCCGACCATAGCTGCATTTAAATAAAGTTTATTTTTAAGCACCGCTGCCAATAATTAGTGCTTAGTTTTTTTGTAACCTCAGGTGGCAAAAGTCTTAAATAAATAATCGAAGGTTGTTACAGGGAAGCTCTCTCAATTATCGAGGGGTTGGAGTGACAAAGTGGGGATACAGTGGGATTTTCAAATTTGGAACATTGGCCAAAATGTTTGGGACAATATTTCTATTACTATGTGTTGGTCACAAACTTTGTTCAAACAATATTAATACGAAAGTTTTTGAGGATAATTGTTTCTCTCTTACGACCAAACTACTGAACAGAATTGAATGAGATTTAGCACAGAGATAGATGATTAGCTGCATTAAGACGTAGGTTAGTTTTTTTGAACTAACCAAGTCTTATTTATACAGTCTAACCGGTATCATGTTATTTTGTAATGGGGAACTTATTTCAATAAAAACGTCAAAAATTGCGAGTCATCTACTTAAAAAGGAAAAAATTGTCACAAAAACTTAAAAAAAAATACTAACGCAAAAACCTAGACAAAAAGTTAACAACATAGCATAACGATAATAATACCTAGTCAATCGTGTATAAATATGGGTATTATAAGAGGCCGCTCCCCGCGGAATCGAACCCCATTATCTACGGCAAGTACATTATCCACGCAGCCTTTGGACAACTGCGCCGCTTGTGGAGAAAATTTGCGCAAATATACCTCAGCGAATCGGTACGTACGATTTATTTTTGAATACTTTATATAGGCACATATATTTTTTGTACTTATTTTCTTGGTTAATAGATGTCACGAGACTTAACAACTTGCCGTGTCCCGTGGTTTCACCCGTTAAAAGTAGTTTTTTTTCTATCTATCCCTGTGCCGAATTTCATCCAATTTTGTTCAGCCGTTCAAAGTTTCGCATTTACAGTTATATGAGTATTATCGATTGCATGTAGGAATAGGGTTCATGGTGTTTAATTCTAAGCATTTCATTAAACTACATAACACAACATTAATCTCTAACTATCTTCGAATAAAATCCAAAATCGATTGAGAGCTTTAAATAAACAAACCAAAACACACAACACACAAGTTGCCCACAATCAATAACACACTGTAATTCGTTACCAGATAGGTTGCTTTTCCATGAAGCGTACCCGTTCGATTGTGACGTTGTCAAACCGATCCATCGAGTCCTCACAAGGATAGTTCGGCAAATGGTTTGTCGTTAAATTAATGCAAGGATTTATAACAATAGACATTAGTTGGAATTAGTATGAATCACTTTGATGGATATGTATCTGGAATATAAGGGAAAACATTGTAAGGCGTCTTACACACTATTATAGCGTCCCATTGTGGACACCTGCTTCATTAGAGCCCCATATTAAATTTATTAAATTTGTGTTTTTATAGAATAACATGATGAAGTATGTACGTGATGTATTTTTAATGCGAAGTTCGTGAGGATTTGTCCCTATTTCACTTAAAATTTGCTGAATTGAATTGGATGGAATTTGATACAGAGATAGATTATTAGCTGGATTTACACATAGGATATGATTTAATCCCGAAAAGAGGTATCAACCAATCACTAATACAATAAAAATATATTATATATAATACATTTTACGCGAGTGACACGGCGGGGCATTGTTGTATGGATCTTCACGGCTTCCCACAAGGCTCCCCGAAGGGGTAGGCAGTACCTACACATCCACTTTCCGCCAGAGACAGACTGACAGATGGACACTTCGCCACAGAGACTTCGCCTTCGAATACCTACTCAAACGTATGCAGGTTACCTCTCGATGTTTTCCTTCACCGTAAAGCTCGTGGTGGGACTAATCACTGTACTTAAGTTTAGAAAAACTCATTGGTACAGTCGGGATTCGAACTTGCGACCTTTGCGTCGCAGGCAACTGCCCGAACCACTTGGCCACCACGGCTCTTTATATTATATATTCTTTATATACCTTGTTTGTTTACCATGCAGTGTTGTTGAAGCGGCACCCACACACAATCACTAGTATCACATTGGCTGGACGGATGCAACTTATCGCACTGAGCGCCCAAATACTTGTGGCGGAAATTTGTTTTTAAATGTCACAAAAAAAGAATGTTATATAAATTATTATCTGCCAGCAATAATGTATATATTGATCGGTTACGCCTCTCAAAGTTCTGTTCTCTCAAAAATTTTACACGTACTAGGTATTATTCAATTGATAAAAAGGTTATATAATTATACATTATATAGATAAGTATTTATTGTTTTGTAACTTTAAGAATACAAAGTTATATATAATTTTTCGAGTTTTATCTCATTACTTTTAAAATTCATGTCTCCATGCGTGTACTCTTTCAAAAAAGGAATTTCGTGAATGTAAAATGATTTCTTCATTCATTCATTTTAACAGTTGATATCACCGAGCATGTCTACACAACGTTGTTTAAAAAACATTTTTTTTTAAATCGTCATCTTCAGATTCGTGCAATTAAAGTTTGAGCGCCACAGTTTGAGATAATACGAGTTCGCTCAACTAAATATTGTAAAGGAACAGAAATTGACCCCAAACCGATAAGCCGGGCCAATGACTTAACGTCATCTAAATCATCATACGTAAATTATCGATTGTTTATGCCGAATGCCACATTCTCAAATAGATTTTTACACGTGTTACCTATTACATCATTTTATTAAAGTATTCTTATCAATACATCGTAAGATTACTCCATTATTACTATTGAAGCGAAAGAGATATGTAGGTAAGTCCAGAGACTGGCGTTCTACTCTCTGCCTCCCGTGAAGGACACAACTTTAAGATGTTTATGATGTCGGGCTATTTTCATTCATATCTTCACCTACTTAAGAGCCGTGGTGGCCGAGTGGTTCGAGCAGTTGCCTGCGACGCAAAGGTCGCAAGTTCGAATCCCGCCTGTACCAATGAGTTTTTCTGAACTTAAGTACAGTGATTAGTCGCACCACGAGCTTTTACGGTGAAGGAAAACATCGAGAGGAAACCTGCATACGTCTGAGAAGAAATTCAAAGGCGAATGTATAGTCGTGCTGGAGTAACGGCGATGGACTCGCCATCTGTCACGTTGGCACCTAATATACCTCTGGCGGAAAGTGGGTGTGTGGGTATTACCTATACACCTCTGCCTACCCCTTCGGGGACCCTTGTGGGAAGGCGTGAGGATATTATTTTTATTATTATTATTATTTATTTATCAGAATAACATACATTATACCTATAGGAGCGGAAATAGTCTATTAGTGGAAAGAAAAATGGGGGGGTGTGATTGTTTAGTTTGAATATATATATATATATACTAGCCGTCCCACCCAGCTTCGCCCGGGGGAAAAAGTTAAACTTCCTGAAACACGATCGCAGCGCCACCTATCGGGTCCAATTGTGATGTAAGCTACCCTATCTTTTAAGTTGGATCAAACTGCACACGGTGTGCAAATTTGATTGAAATCGGTTTAGTAGTTTAGGAGCCCATCGCGGACATACAACGTGACACGTAATTTATATATATGTATATTAAGATATATATGTGCCTAGGTGCTAAGTGCCCTTACTGCCACAAAGGGCCGGGTATTGAAACCGTCCATTAAAATAACAAAGCGCCGAATTAAAAGGAATATTTACGCGTCGGTCGCTTCCGCGTCAAAAAATTAATATTAACGATATCTTCAACAATGAAGTGTTAAAAAAAACACGTAATTTATTCTAGGGTATCTCTGACGCCTTTGTTTCAAACGAACGGCAAAGAGTTCTATTGATTCTTTTATTTTTTATTTTTTTTGCTTTGCGACGCTGCATTTTTGTCCGATTAAGCTCATTGATGATTCGCATATTTCTGTTATTTTTAATAGTAACCCTGTCCCGTGGTTTTATTCGCGTTATTTACATATATATATGTATATGATATGTGTACCGTTACCTTGTACACTGGACAGTAGTATGATGATGTAGCGTAGTATAGTAGTTAAACATTTTTTAAAATTAATAAATAGTGCTTTATGTATTTTTATATATCTTCACGCATTCCCACAAGGGTCCCTGAAAGTATGCAGAGGTGTATATTTATATTGTATTAATATTATAAATACCGCAATGAAGAGATTCGCAAATCAACTGGCGTGAATGAGGGCGTGATTGTAAAGATGAAGAAAGGCATGTTACGTTGGTTTGGACACATAGAAAGGATGAGTGAAGAAAAATTGACGAAACAGATATACAAAGCAAAAGTGTGTGCAAGAAGAGGCAGAGGAAGGCCACGTTCCAACTACCTGGAACGTGGCCTGGAACGGACGGGAACATTAAGAGTACTCGAAACCAACGATCATGTATGAAGAGACTGATGAATGTGGACGAAGCGAAAGAGGTATGTAAATCTAAAGAGAACTGGCGCTCTATACTCTCTGCCTACCCCGTTGGGGACTTGGCGTGTATGTATATATATATTATAAATACGAAGTTTGTGAGAATGTTTGTTTCATCCAAAAATCTAGAAAAAATACCAATTATTTCAATTTCGCTAGTATTTTATTTTATTTTATGAAGATTTACATTATATAGCCAAAGCACGTATGTATGTAATAATAATAATAATAATTTTTATTTAAAAAAACCCACGTAATTGTATTGTGTCAAAAGATTTCAGCTCAGGCGGTTATTGTAGACTTATCAATAAAAATAGGGTCACGAATAAAGCCGTGGACAAAAGCCCGTATCAATAGATTTGCTTCGATTAAGCCAGCTGGACATCTGCGTAGATTTATAGTGGACACACGTTGGCATACAAACTTAAGGTATTTTAAACTTTCCATCCGCCACAATAAAGTTGGTAATCGCTTGGTAGATTTAAAGTTGACTGCTTAAAAATCGGATATTTTCGATTGAATGGCGTTTTATTAGGAACCGGTTCAAACCGGTTCTGACCCCCGACACGTGGTCAGACGTTATTGTCAATCGGAGTAATAAAATTATCTGTTGTTTTGTCCTTTACTGTATACTGAATACTGAAAAAAATATGATTTATATATCATATAGATCGCGCTTTGTAACAATTATTAGCATCATCAAACAGCTCGACGATTGTGATCCTTATTGCGAGCGCCATAAGGGCAGCGTATTAATCAAAACCTTTGAAGAACATTTCAAACAAAATATATGAAAATCTCGATACGGCATTAAATAATCAAACAAATTCTACAAATGCCTGTTCCATAGCGAAATAAAAGGTGCCTATCAAAAGGATACCGATATTAATATTCCGAATTTCTAAACTACGTCACCCTCTCAGTGGAGGAGCGGTGGGGGTGGGGGAGGACACCCCATGAATCCTTAATGAGTAAATTAACAACACCTATTGTTTCGTAACGATGTTTTTTTACAACGGAATATTAATTCTTTGGGGTGAAGTGAAAAATATTGAGAACCACTGGGGAGTATTTTCTACTGATTGATTTATGCATATTAATTTTCATAAAAATATTGTTCGGTGTAAGTGGTTCTCCGAGATGTAGGTACTAGGGGTTGAGGTTTTCCTTAAAACGTGCAATAGGGAGTTCTTCAAGAAGGGGGGGCGATTCCTGCGGGGTATGCAGCGCGCGAGCCGTAGTTACCCCTGGTGTTATAAAAGCGTCCAAGCGTTCATTCTTTCCCTCAGGTGGATCATACATACATATCATCACGCAAGTCCCTAACGGGGTAGGCAGAGAGTATAGAGCGTCAGTTCTCTCTAGACTGACTCTCTCTCAGGTGGATCGAGTGTTTTATAAAATAAATATCACAAAATTTGTTAATTCTATGTTTCCCGTTGTAAAAGTCTCACACAATACCCAAAATAGTTTGATCTTGTATATCTGCCGTGTCAAGTGGACATAGTCAAAGACCTGTACTTGTTGATGGTCATTGTTGTTGCAAGAATACAATGTTCTTCCGTAGTACTTAGATAAATTATACATACATATCACGGGGTAGGCAGAGAGAGTAGAGTTGTCTTGATTGTTAAATATATATAGTTATCTTCCGACAAGGTTACACCTACTTTCCGCCAGAGATATATTTTATGTACCAACGTCCGAGTGACGAGGCGACGAGGACGAGACGAGTCCATCGCCGTAATTCAAGCATTGAATTTCATCTCAAACGTATTGATAAATCAATATTTTTTTTTCTATAGCACTAAAAACGAGTTCATTGTAACTGTTATCTCACAGATAAGCCATACACAGTACGCGAACAATTAACTAACCTAAATTAATCAAACAGTGCTATGTTATGCCGCGATAGAAATTCGTCAATTACTCAGAATTCTGTTACCTATCTAACAATACCCTTCTAACACGCAAACAGACACGCCATTATGCCCATAATATGTCACAAATCATCTCGTATGCGACACAAAGTTTGTAATGAATTGACATATTCTCCACACGTGCGACTAACATGTGGTACCATCGACCAATTTAATATAGACTCTATACGTAAGTAGTTACAGCACAAATTGCAACTGATAGACGGTTCTAATAGCGGATTAATCGATGTTATTGGAAATTGATTCCTATCTGATGTGAAATAAGATACAAATAATTATGCTAGCTTGCATTCCTAAGAGGTGGTAATCTTGCTACCAAGATTGTTTATTAGTCTTGATGATAATTGCGTGTACACGTTTGTAGATGTGTTTGTATGAGTTTTGAAATTAATGTGTACAAAAATTTTTAGTGTAAGCCTTTTGATGCAAATAATAAGGTTG
>JACCPG010000445.1:11840-88474 GCA_016069955.1 Drepana arcuata | reverse complement strand
GTGACCACGGCTTCTTTTTTTATTATGTATATTATATTAACAAAGTTCCTTCATTTAGAACCCGAAGAGTTCCTGCTGTTTGCACAAAAAAACGCAATAGGACGTGTGGTAGCGACTACCGGGGAGTGTAGTGATGCTTTCATTCCGCTCACTGGGCTTAAGAACGTGAGGGCCATTGAGTACGACCCAGTCAACAGGTGAGTAAAGCACGAAAATCATTCGATTTTGTGTGCAATTTAACACGCGCCAAGTAAACTATGCGCAGCTGACTAGTCCTGGTCGCTCGGCCGTATAATATAGCCTCCCAGTATTTTTAGTTCGAGGACATCCTTCTACATATTTGTTTCCGACTGTCCGGTGGGAGGGGGTGGGGTAGGGAGGCTAAAAGTCGTATTACTAAACAGGGGCCTGACGTGCTATTCTATTTATAATTCAACAATATTTTTGCGACAATTTCATATGTCGTCTATAAATGTCCCATTCGCATTCATATTATAAATACAAGCACGTTGTAATTATACTGTACCCGAATTTCTTTTATTTACAAACACACTTATTACTCGGAATCACACTTGCATTTTATTGATTTATTGATGCTAAAAATTTCCGCAGACATTTCTACTGGATGGACGATGATTCTCACTCGATCAAGCGCGTGCCCATCTCTTACTCCACAACATCAGCCCTCACTGACTCGTCTACAGTGATACAAGGTCTGGCCAAACCCTTCCACATGGTGCTGGACGTTCTAGGAAGAACCCTTTATTGGACGTGCCTCGACGCAGACTCTATAAATGCCACATCCATTGTAAACAACTCCTCGGTGGGAATTATATTGAGAGGCGAGAACATGATGCCGAGGCATTTGGCTTTTCATCAAACTAAAAGGTAAGTGAGTAAAAGGTTTTTGACAAAATATACGAAATGTTCATTTCACTGTTCTGATATTAAGTATGTACGCAGGTAATTAATTACGTCAAATCGTTTGTTTGTTATGTGAAAAACTGCACTCCTGCGCACGTAAGTATGAGTAAATGTATAAAGTAAAGATAACAAATAACTATGTCATTATATTATTCTTCAAAACGGCGTGTTCTATTTAGGCGGGTCTTTATCGGATGTTATTAAAGAGTAAATTAGCCATTACTTATACCCTTATATATTGTACTAGGGGCCCGTTCTGGCTTCGCAAGGGTGGACATAAGATTTTTTTATAATAGAAAATATAGCCTCACTGTCACTGTCACTCAGGGTGAATGTAGCTTTCCAATGGTGAAAGAATTATCCAAATCGGTCAAGTAGTTTCGGAGCTAATTCAATACAAACATACTTACATACAAATCTTTCCCCTTTATAATATAAGTATAGAAAGTAAAGATATATATTATATCTCTCAGCTTTAGCTAGGCTTTAAAAAATCCATGATATAGAATCTATACCTATATGTATGTCTGGCAGAACTGTAACACATGACTTAATATTTATAAGACAATTTGTGTCTTCTCTTAAATTAATTGTATTGAAACAATTGTGTTTCTCTGTAAAAAAACGAAGTTTATTTTTATGTTACATTAAATCTATATATTAAAGTAAGTAAACTAAACAAACATAAATAAAACTATTTACCTGTAAAAAACGAAGAAACAACAATTAAAATTATAAAATACAATTCTCTTTTAAATAATATGAAATCTCTTAAATTAAATATTCCTATGGTCTGTCAACAACCTTGACAGCCAATATTTTTTTATAAACCCGTTATGGCCTACATCTGTTAAACTCCAAAGAGGAATTAGCACATATTTTCCTTTACATATTTATAGACTGTTGGTGTGGAATGACGTCGGTCTGGGCGTGATAATGCGCGCTAACGTGGACGGCACCTACCGCAGCGAGCTGGCCCGCGCCAGCAACGTGACCGCGCTCACTGTGGACCAGGCCTCCGCCACCGTCTACTGGGCCGTCAACAGGCAGATACACTCCGTCGACCTCGACGCCACCAACAAGTCAGTTACACTACACTACACTACACTACTACTCCAACTCCAACGAGGGTTAAAATACCCCCCTAGTATATACTCCCTCTATAGTAGTTTGGCGGCTGACAGGTTTTTCTTGGAAGCGATGGTCAGGTCAGGTCTAATTTACGAACAATATTTTAATAACGAACCGCATCAGAGATGGCGACAAGAGCCAACTTTCAAATTTTAGATTATGAATGTGTGCTGTGTCATTTATGTGGAAAGTGACCTATTTAAATGATGTAGATTATCAGTAATTACTTTAACCACATACGCATGTGGAAACTACGGCGTCCCGATTAAGATTCCATTGCCCCCTTAAAATGGGTCTATATGATAAGCCATACATTTGTGTGTAGGCGCGTAGTGTGGCAAGGTGGTTGGGTGGGCGCGGCGGGCGTCTACGAGGGCGCGCTGTACTTCGCGGGCGAGCGCGGCCTCATGCGCGTGCCGCTGCACCGCCGCGACGCGCCCGCCGCGCCCGTGGCCCACGTGGCGCGCCCCGTCGCCGTGCTCACCGTGCACAAGGTACACTCGCGCACACTCCTCGTGTACACTCGCACACACTCCTCATGTACACTCGCACACGCTTCCTCGTGTACACTCGCCTGCGCTTTCTCGTCTCGCGCTCCCAATTGCCATACTCGCCGCGACAAAAGTACAAAGGTACACTTTCATTTGTATTATGGTGTCAAATTTATTGCAACAAATACACACACACTTCTGGCGCATCTCGTCCTCGTTCTCACCGTACAAAAGGTACAGTCGTCTGCGCTTTCTCGTCAGTCCTACTGCTCCCTATCGGCATCCTCTCCGCGCTAAAGGTACAAAGTAACGCACTCCTCCCTTTGTTCTCGGGTGTCAACTTATTGCTACATACACAATCTGGCGCGTATCATCGCGTTCTCACTGTGCAATAGGTACACTGGCACTCACTCTCGCGTACAGTGGCACACCCTTCTTCGTCAATCTCGCGCACCCTATCACACACTCCTTCATTAGATATTGTGTATCGAATGATTTGAGAGGCATTTGTTGTGGTGCAGATGGCGCGCAGCCACCCGTGCTTCGGCGGGCGGCTGTGCGGCGGCGGCGCGGCCTCGTGCGGCGCGGGCGGCGCGTGCGGCTGCGGCGTGGGGTGCGCCGCGCCGCCGCCGCCCGCCTGCCCGCTGCACCACTTCCTGTGCGACGCCGCCGCGCCGCGCCCGCAGTGCATACCCATGGACTGGAAGTATGTATGCCCGCTACTCACATCGCTGCTTATGTATACACACAATATCACTAATATAACTTCTAATATAATAAGATAACTTCAGAAGCAAGTTAGTGTTTGCTTTAACTGATAGTTATTTCCAAAATAGACATTAACGAGCCATCAAACTTCCTCAAAGAGTTTTTAAATGTTATAAATACACCTGCGAGCATGTTTTATACATTCAATATCTTAATTTGTCAATACAAGATTGTTGGATGTTGATAAAGCCAAAAAGGTGTGTAAGTCTAGAGAGAGTTGGGGCACTACTCGGCCTACTCGCTAAAGAACACGACGTAATGTATACATATTTGTTTATAGGTGACTAATTATACTAAAAGGCAACTGAGTGTGTCGTAACGTAGCGTGTGGTGCAGATGTGACGGGCAGAAGGACTGCTCGGACGGCGCGGACGAGGCGGCGTGCGGCGCCTGCGCCGCCGGCCTGCGCTGCGCTGACGGCGCCTGCGCGCCCGCGCTCGGCGGCTGCGACGCCGGCGCCTACTGCGCACACGCACCACTGCCCGACGCCTTCCGGTACATAGTTACATATACCATGGCTTTGCTACACGAGTTCCACTCTTTTTCTTTTCCACTGACGATATATGACCTATATATATGTATTGTATATATTCAGGCCTTCCCACAGGGGTCTCCGAAGAGGTCATGTCAGTACTTCTTTCGCATGATATAAATGCCGACTTGGCAGATGGCGAGTGCAGAAAGTTCAGGTTTCCTCCCAGTGTTTTCCTTTACGGTAAAGCTTGTGGTAATAATAATCATTTAGTGATTATTTTTTTAATTTAATTTAATTTAGAAAACAAATGTCCGGTTCTTGTAATTTTTTGCGTTGCCTGCGAGTACTCGAATTACCACAACTTTTATTTCAATAAAAACGTTGATATTTCTTTATATATGATCAAATATTTAGGAACATAGATGAGAACATAGGAGTTAGAACAAAACAGATTGTTTCATAAATATTTTATAAATTTCAGATGTGATGAAAAACTTTGTTTGGCTCCCCGACTCCTGTGTGACGGACGGCAACATTGCGACGATGCTTCCGACGAAGCACCCGCCGCTTGTGGATACGCGCAAAAACCTGTAAGTGGAAAACACTAGATCAATAATAAATAATAAAAGGAGCAATTGGACTGATAATTGCCCAGGTGCAAGCATATGTCGAAGTTGATGAACCTATACTTTCATATGCATTATGAACACTGTCAGATTGAGTCAGAGTAGCCTGCCTGTAGCAAATTATATCAAACTTAAAGCAATCCAAGGGACCCCCTTATAATGTTATTAGTATTAAGTAAAACAAAGAAACATCAATATAAATAGATATTTTTTTACCTTGAGTAAGCGTCTGTATGCGGGGCCCCCAAATGTAAGACACAAAAAATTCTAAAAATAACAAAGTTAAGTGAAAACCTGTTTTCAAGACTTATTTTTCTAGACACATCACTACTTACTTACACTTTCAACTTTATAAATAATGGCTAGAAAATCTATAAAAACATCACAAACTTCGGCGACGAAACGGCGACGAAATAAAGTTTTAAAAATCTATATGCACATACTTTTTATTCGTATTGAAGTATAATTCCAAATTTAAACAAACTTTACAACCTGAGCTGTTTTCGCGGTTCCGCTGCGCGTGAAATGCCCCATAAGTATAACAGTTACGTCAATCGCAGTCGGTGGGCGGGGCCAAGCAGTCGAACGCGTTCGTGGTGTGCGGCGCGCTGGCGGGCGCGCTGGGCGGGCTGGGCGGGCTGTGGGCCGCCTGGCGCCGCCTGCGAGCCTCGCGCCGCGCGCCGCCCGCCCGCCGCCTGGCCGCGCCCAAGCCGCCCGCCCTGCAGCTCGCCGCGCCCACCTACACCCGCCCCAACACCGCCAGCTGTACCGAGTGAGTAGCGCACCGCACCACACCCTGATGATGACATTTACACATCATTGATTTTATATGTATCTTCTTAACGACATCGCACAAGGCGTTTGTTAATCTAAGCCATACTAGAATCTTCAAGTGGATTCGACAATGGTTTAGATTAGACATACATATTTTTTAGACACATAGATATATACACGAAAAAAGAACATCAAAAGCCGTTTAGGAATTTAGTCATGTACACACACACACACACACACACACACACACACACACGCACGCACACACACACACACACACACACACACACACACACACACACACACAAAAGCTGGGCGAAAATAAAAAAGGTACTAAAACACGAATGGAAATATACATACAACATTCCTCAGGATATGAAGAATAAGTTAGCCCTCCTTCTAGCGCCGATCAGCGTGCACGCTGGTCAAATTCACAGTGACATTTGTGTGTGTGTTTTATTGATAAGTGTTGATATTGTCACATTGTCGCTGTATGTGTGGTCGCAGGTCGTCGGAGAGCTCGAGCTGCCGCTACCCGCGGCCCACGGCCAACCCGCCGCCCAGCCCGGCCACGGCCAGCGGCGGCACGGGCGCGCCCCGCCGTCGCGCCTACCGCCACTACCGCGCCATGAACCGCCCCCCGCCGCCCACGCCCGCCTCCACCGACGCCTGCGAGTCCGAGCCCGAGCCCGCCGCCCGCGCGCCGCCGCCCTCCCCCGCGCCCCTCCTCTACTGACACACATACAGACTCCCTCATTACACAGGGGGATTAACATACATATGTCGCTTCATACACATGATCTCTACGCCTTCCCACAAGGCACCCCACGGGGAGGGAGGAGTGTGAAGGTATTACAAGGCGATTAAAACATCTCTTCATCCATGACGCTGGATCGAGTACTCTTGATGTTCCCATCCTTGAGTGTCAGATCGATTTGATTTAGGTAGCTGGAACGTGGCACTTTTAACGTGCTAAGCAAACACAACTAAGGGCAGCTCCTGAGAGGTACGGACCTCGGCTAAGAGCGTTGCTAGATCACAAGCTAGGCAGCTGGGCGCAACTGGTTTAACACCAGCTATACGCACTACTTTATACTACTAGCTGTGTCTCGCTGTTTGACCCACGAAAAATTTGATTTAATTGCTAGATTTTTTTTTGGAATGAAACATAACCTTTGTTAATCCGTCTAATAATCTATCTCTGTGCCAAATTTCATAAAATTCTATTCAGTAGTTTTGAGTGAGAAGAACAAGCATCCTCACAAACTTCGCATTTATAATATTAGGATGTTAACGCTTGATATTGTTAAAGGAAATCAGTCACTACAGTTAAAAAAAAATATTGTTACATCTTAAACGTCCGTCTGAATTGCTTTGTTAGGGTGATTTTATATGTAATTGTTCAGTTGTCGACTACTAAGGCTATTGGCAAACTAATGCCTATATGACTGGTATGTTTACGCCTTTCACCTATCAAGAAGAAAGCTGGAGCAATTGCACAGTTCATTGATCTCTAGACAGCAACTAATCTATGTTAAAAGTAAGGTTGGCTTTACCTTAAATAAGTCATACCTTACCAATAAATAAGTCACAATTAATATCATACCCACACATAGAAATAACGTTAATACGAGAGGCGTTCTGTTAAATTTTTTAAGATTGTAACGGAACGCCTCTCGTGTATACCAGTCCTTACGTTAAAATTAAAGCAATGACTTAGACTAATTGTATCTTGTTAGTTAGTTGTTTACGTTTAAGAAATATCTACAATTGTTTAGGTGTATAACAGTATTTTAATTGTATTATTATGTGCCATTGTAAATAATATTTTTAATAAGATATCAATTAAAATGTTGTTGACCAATCAATAGCAATGATTCAGTGACAATCCAGTTCAACGTTTCTGTTAATAAGTAATATTTGATAGAAACAAAAGCATATTTCAATTTGGTGCTATTTCACTGTTCGTGCCTCGTTAATATAAGCACAAATGTATTGAATGTATCATATAGCTTAAGATTACATGACCTTGTAAATAAATCTATTATATTAAGATTCATCAAAGTGTATATTCAAACATGTCATATTAATAATGTACACAATTTATGTTAATGATTGATAATGTTTTCAAATCACAGATTGTGCCTTACGTGCTATTGTCATCATTATTTATGAGTTAGAAAGGGACGGGTGTATATGACCTATATAAAACTGTCCCTTTCGCGCCGTTGAGTGTTTAGAGTTTAGTAAGGCCTCTATTGTGTTAATGTGCATTAGAAGATAATTTTATCAACTTATTTTCAGATTTAAATTGAGCATATGAGTGGATACATGTTCGCACATACTGGTGATACGTTCATACGAATATACTTACATTGTTAATGTCATTGTCAATTAACAGTAAACATTCGAAAATGTCCTTGAGACACTTCCGTGCACATATGATGCGTGCTCCAGCACCAACGGTCATGATTTAAGAGTATGAAATCATCCAACGCCTTTTGACACTACATCAACGCTCAGTGTTGACAATCATATGTACAGACCTAGAAAGGAATTATTATAGGTATCAATAAGCAATAATATTACTACTACTTATTATATAAAAGTCAAAAACCTCAATGAGTGTGATAATATGCATCTGGATAGTACTTCTAAATATGTGAGAAGAAAATAGTTACATTATCGTCTTTATTCATTTAAGTATATATAATTAACCTCTGACTGACATTGAGATTTTGGAAATAAACTTTTGTACCTGTTAGATGAGTATTTTATTGTCTCAATGGGACTATTCATCTTAATGTTCATGCAGATTATTTATTATGCATTGAACTGTTTAAAGGCGCTCGCTACGGCGATCAGTACTAAATAGTAGTCTTTGCGTCGATCCTCCCACTGCCGCTAGATATAGAGGATAAAGATTAAGGAAGTATGTGTACGTTGTTCAGGTACATAAAGAATGTGTGACGGTCAGTTGACTAAACACATGTACGAAACGAAGGATAAGCATGGATTGCATGAGAAATCAATTCGCGAAACTTAGAAGGATGGGAATGTCAAGTCAAAAGTTTTTGAAGCCAGCGAGTATGTATGGAGAATAAGAAAACGAGGGGAAATAGGTTGTAAATCTAGAGATAACTTCGCTCTACTCTTATCTCTGACTGATCACGTAAAGTACTATCTCATATATATATATATATATCCTCACGCCTTCCCACAAGGGTCCCCGAAGGGGTAGGCAGAGGTGTATGGGTAATACCCACACACCCACTTTCCGCCAGAGGTATATTAGGTGCTAACTATCTCATAATACGTAGATTATACCTACTTCTGATCTGGAATAAAAGCGGATATGGTTATATCCCGTTATTGGATAAGCATAGGCAACCAAAACAAGAATTTCGGTATAAGGCTAAATATGCATTTAGAAAACTTTAATTTAATTTTTCTCTTGACTTTAAATCTTATCCCATATTTTAAGAATATCACGTTACACCTAATTGAAAAAATAACTGCCCAATGTCTTATTAAACTTCCTGCTTGCGATATTGGTGTCTCGAATGACGTGTCCCTTAGAGGATATGCTGCACATCAAACATTCATTGAAGAATATACGGAACGCAGTTTAGAATTTGAAGTTTTGACTTGACGTGGTTCTTTGATTCTGACATTGACGTTGGTTTTCGGTCGAGAGTAAATCTGTTCCTTTGAAAATAAATCAAGTAGAACACACACATAGGAAACTCAAAAAAAGGCATAACGAATTTATATAGAATTATGCTGATATAAGGAAATTTTATAAAACTTCAAGATGGAGATATTAACATGCTTTTTTACATTAATTTTATATAGTTTTGCCGCTGTCCTAACCTGCCTTGTATTGGTAAGTAAACAGAACTTATACTTACATAAATATATAATAAGATATAAGTGTAAATGGAACTGAGATGAAGTAAGGATGTCGCAACTTTTATTTCTAATCATTCTGTAAGTTCTACAATGCCCTGTTGGCATTAGTAGGTATTTACTATATAAGCTGCAATTAAAAAATATTCTTGGTTTCTTATATCGATATCAACATATAGCTTTTTTTTCCTTAAAATTCATTATATATGTTTGGTTTTAAACGGTGTTACTACTTATAGTTCATATTTACTTATTTATTGTTGTTAAATAATGTACAGTTTGAATTACAAATCATATTTTCTATATAATGTTTATGAAGAGGCTAATGTATGTAGCTATGGCAAAATAGATCTGTAAGCCTAGAGACATCTACTACTCTACTCTCTTTTCACAACCCGTGATATGTATGTACATAAATTTTCTAAATGAATTTGTATACCCTAACACATTTTTAACCTCCATAACACATGCTAAGTGATAACTGCAATTCTCATGGACTGTAAATTTTTAGCTTTCTGTCATATTATATTCAACAACAAAACCTTACCCAATAGTGGAGAGGTACAAAGAGGAAGAGACATATGTTGATCCAGAAACAGATAGCAAACAAAAGTTTCCTAGCATAGAGGATAATTATGCTGTCAATTTAAGTGTTGTTGTGCCAGCTTATAATGAAGAAGTTAGATGTGAGTATAAATAAAATATACATAAAAGCAATGTTGGAGTAGCTACTTGGAGGTTCCTACTCTGTATTTCTTGCAAAACCGGTCTATGACAGCATTCATATAACTCTTCCTACAAAGGCTTTAATTGTCAGATAGTACTTTCTGTTCCACACAAATGAAACCACAAAGGTCTTGCAATGTGCACTTCCAAAGGAGTTTTCTTCTGTGAACACTCAGGTTGTGGAATGAGCACGAGTTACGGTAGCTGTTCCAAGCATACATTATTATTTTTTAATCCTTTCAGTGCCACCAATGCTTGATGAAGCCTTTGAGTTCCTAGAAACCAGGCAAAAGGATAATCCTACATACAAGTATGAGATAATAGTGGTCAGCGATGGTAGTAGAGATAACACAGTGAGTGTGGCTCAGTCATATGCACAGAAGTATGGGAGTGAGAAACTGAGATGCCTCAAATTGGTTAAGAATAGAGGCAAAGGTGGGGCTGTGAGATTAGTAAGTATTCTACTTGGTTCTATTTTCAAGTTTGTTTTGTAATAAAAAAGATTTTAATATTCCTCAATATAGGGCAGTAAAAAAATTAGGGTAACTTAACATTAGTTTGGATGACAAAAACAGAAGAAATACTTGTCTATTTACTAATATGTTGAAGCTTGGCAGCTTTTAGTGAAGTGTTTTAAGCATTTGTTTGTGCTCTACTCCCTCTTCCTATCTGATCAGGGACTTGGCATGATGATAATATATATATATATTTGTTTGGTGGAAAGTGCTAATCTCGCAAAGTACAGGTCAGATCAGTATATTTCTTATACATTAACATCAAACTACAACTCAAAAGCAGAAGAATAATTGATATTTCATTAATTAAACAGTTATTGAATTTAAACTGCATAACTACCTTTATATGATAAATCAAGGTTAAAAAAAATATATAATACAAGTCGTACAGAGAATGTACATTATTTGAAATAAAATGTTACAGGAGGGTAGGCCAGACATTGTTAGTGACATTGAACAAGTTTGAATATATATGAGGCTCTCATGCAAATGTCCAGCTGTGTTAACCAATACAACAATGTTTCAGGGTGTAGAGAGCTCAAGAGGAGCCATTATATTGTTTGCGGATGCCGATGGGGCATCCAAGTTCCAAGATGTGACCAAGTTAGAGGTGGCACTCAAGGATCTTGTGAAAGCCGACCCTGTGAAACAGCCAGGAGATATGGCAGATAGTATAGCTATTGTTATTGGGTCCAGAGCACATCTTGAACAGGAGTCCTTAGCCACTAGAAGCATTTTTAGGTATTAAATGGAATTAAATATTATTAGATATAATTTTTACTAGTAAAATTTGATTAACTAGGTTTTTTTTTATACAACATCAGTGGCAGACAAGCATACGGCCCGCAAAACGGTTACCGCAGCCTATTTACGCTTACAATACCGAAGTATCACTTGCGCATTGCCACTCTGTGTTCGGAGATTACAAACCTGTACCTTTGGTGGCAGGCAACAAAGCTAAAACACACAACCCTGGCAATATGTTTTTGTCAATACTGCAGAGTATTGCCAAAAGTGCAATTCACAAAAATGCTCCCCTTAACTGAAAAATTAATTCGACTGTTATGATTACTTCCTTCTGGGTGAATTAAACTCATCATAACTACACATAGATTTAAGGAATAATTTTATAACTAAAAGATGTTTTGAAAATTTGTTTATTTTTAGGAACATTCTTATGTATGGCTTCCATTTCCTAGTGTGGCTATTTACAGTGAAGGGCGTTAAGGATACGCAATGCGGATTCAAACTATTTACTAGGAAAGCTGCAAAGATTTGCTTCCAAAGCTTACATGTTAACAGATGGTAATTATTTTAACATTTGGTATAATTACAGTACTATAACATCATACCCTTAAATGGTCTCAATAGTTCCTAGAGATGAAAGTTTTTGCAAAACATAGGGGAGACAGTCTTTTTTACTCTTTCTTAAACTTTCGGGCTTCATAGACATACATCCTACATATCTGTAAAGTGTACACACAGAGTAAAGTGCCAATTAGAGAACTAAACTTAATGTTTAATTTCATCCACATTCAACTTTTCTTCTTCGTCTTTATACTCCCATCCATTTTATTTATACTACAAAGGGGGCAAACAAGCATACAACCCCTGTGATGGGATGCGGCCACCATAGCCAATAGTCGTCAGCAATACCTGTTGTAGCACTTGCATTTTTATCCAAATAACTTGATCTACAAAGGCTAAATAACTGAGATTTTATAATGTTATAGAAAAAAAAACGCCCCAATTATGTTGCACAAGATTATCCTCACGCCTTTCTATGAGGGTCCCCGACGTGAGAACTACCTATACACCCACATATCGCTAACGTGACATATGGAGAGTCCGTCGCCGTTACTCAAGCACGACTATACATACGCCTTTGAATTTCTTCTCAAGCATATGCAGGTTTCCTCAGGATGTTTTCCTTCACCATACACTGTAAAGCTCGTGGTGTGACATCACGAGCTTTACGGTGTACAATCAGTGAACAATTACTGTACTTAGTTCAGAAAAACATTGGTCCAGTCGGGATTCGAACTTGCAATCTTAGTGTTACAAGCAACACCCGAACCACCCGGCCACCACGGCTTTTGATTACAAGGTTAAAGTTAGTTAAATAAATTAATTAATGTTTTTATTTACAGGGCATTTGATGTGGAGCTACTGTACATAGCACAAAAATTGAACATTCCAATAGCTGAGATACCGGTGAGGTGGACTGAAATAGATGGTTCCAAAGTAACACCCATTGTTTCATGGATACAAATGGGAATGGACTTGGGACTTATTTGGCTTAAATACACAATAGGGGCTTGGAAGATAAAGAGTGATAAAAAAGAATGAATCCAAATATAATAAATATATCAATAATTATAAGAGCATCATTTTAAAGTTAAAAGCTTATTTTTTTAAATAAATTAAACCATTTTACATCAATATATTTTTATTAAAAAAAAATTAAAGTGACACATTCAGATACACATTCATAATAACGAATTTGTGAACAAATACTATCAAGTATCCAATGTATAGAATATGTTTTTTAAGTGCATTGGTACAATGTAACAAAGGAACTTATGACTGATAATTAAAAAGGTAATCAACTGTTGAATGTTGGAAATTATGCAAGTAAAATTATGCCATTGTACTCTTGTACAGGACAGACAGCAAATGATCAGAAACGGGCGTAAGACAAATCAGGGGACTTCCCTTCCGCATTTTGGGATAGCTACCATCGTTATAGTTTTTATGCGAATATCAGAATATGCAGAATGGTAACCAGCGCCCCTAGCGGTACACAAAAGAAACTAAATTATCCATAGATTTTTCTCAATGGATTCGGAATGTTTTTACCAATACATTTTAGTCTGGATTATATAGAACAATTATCATTAGACATTGCACAGATTACATTCCATAATACAAAAATATCAGAGATTCAAAATTACGCGAGTCCCTTCAACGAATAAGGCCCATGGTCTAAATACACATTTGGACATATATTTATTTCACCTAATGAGTGATGTTTCTGGTCTATGAAGAACTCTAACTTAGAGATATCCTACTCTTCCTGTGATATGACTAAGCATTATGTACTTGAACATTTTCATCTGTACACAAATTTTGAGCAATTCACAACACACCAAAAAAGTGTACAAAGAGTACGGAAAATTTGGCAAAATGAGCGAAATTACAAGTGACTGAGCTTTTAAAGCTAGTAATAAATGGAGTAAATTGGATAACATATCTGATATTATAAACATAGGACAAGCGGACACATTCCCGATATTTTGCAACTCATCCTGGTAATCCTTCGGAGTACAAAATTATTCACAATACATTTATCCCAAAGAAGTACATACACAATATATGTGTATTGAATACACATTCTATATAAAGATAAAATAAGGTCTAAAATCGCTCTTTACATCACTATAAGCTTATAAAGTTACTACATGCGGTGTTAAGAGAAACAGGCGTAGAAAATAATAAGTCATAAGACTAACATCTATAACGGATGGTGGTTTGAATGTTGTGCCAAAATAACATGTACCAGAACTAAGCTTGCATCCATTGCAGTTGTTAGGTAGCACTCTCAACTTCATTGGACAAGTTAAATAAAATGTTAAAGAAATATATATATATACATATTTTATATAACCAGTATGTACTACTTAAATTTGACCAAAAGACTAGTTTACGTCTAGGAATATCAATATATAAAAAATCTTTATGCCCGTAAATAAGAAATAATGAAATTTTATGACTCCTATTTGGTAACGTAATACAAAGAGTGGCAAAAGAGAGGTCAATTTGCTTACAATACGGCTAAATGTAAATGCTCTACCTGATAGGAGATAGCTGTGGTACCCCCGTAACTTGCACGGGTAATGATGTTTACGGCCAGCACTAAACGAAAGAGAAACATTCCCATGTTATTGTTTGCCTCGTAATGCTTAGATGGTTTATTATTAAAATTCGTTACAAAAATATACGAATACTTGATTATGATGGCCGAACTAAAGACTTAATACAAAAAGTCAAAATTGCAATTGTAATTATGGGCTTTGTGATGCCAATGCGCATCTTTATTCAAACCTTCTATAAAGGTCATAATTGCTTAAATCAACCATTGCGTAAAAATCTAAAATCCAGATACATTTTAATAATAGCGCCAAGCACATATAAAAACCTTTGTATAAAATTATAGATCTAAGAGAATTGTATTCTCAAGATCATTTTTAAGATTTATTAACAACCAATAAAATTATACTTTTGATCAATATTCTGTACTTAATGTACACCTTACTAAATAGAACACAAGGTTGAAATTTCTGCAACATCACTTTTAAAACATATTTTATTTACATTCATAATGTTAACTGAAAGTGCCTCGATGGTGACATATTCCAGTGAATAATATAAAATTATTTAAATACCGGACATTTATGATTATAGACACCAATACATATATGTATAAACCTTAACACTAAGTACAAAGGAGATTACAATAGTTACAGTGTAAATAAATGTAGCTCAAAAGAGGTAAGTTTAACTTTAAACCACAGTTGGTAAATACGATATCAAAAACAAATTTACTCAATGTTTACCTGAATACTTTTAGAAAGTAATTTGTTGGAAAATGGAAATGTCTTTTTGTGGTAAATATTCAAATATCGATTTATACCTTTAATCCGAATACCATCTTCAGGAACTGTTCGTAATGTATTGTGATCACCCCATCTTGATCCGTGTCGAATTGGCGGAATGCTGATGTAAGTGACTGAAAATAGACAAAAATTCGTGATAATATTTCATCAGTTTGCTTAATATCTATAAATATATAAATAAATGTTTGTCTGTATGTCCTTTATAGAAAATAAATTTATTTGTTTCACCCGACCGAAGCTGGGCGGGACAACCAGTAAAATATATAACTTTGCAGAGCGTACTACAATTACTTAAAGGGATTTATACCTGCAAGACCTTGACCTTGCAATAAATTGTCGAACAAAATGAGCAATGAGAAAAAATATGATGAGAACAGAAATTTAAAGCAATGGAGAATCAACTAAGTTTACGTATAGTAAAAGTCTCAAATTTGTTAATCCACATTGCAAAATTTCAAATCAAACATAGTTCAAAAATTTTGGAAAATGCAATACATACATAGTGGAATTATGAACTACGTACATTATTCTTAATGAGTTTTTAGTAGTAGACGTTTGTTTGTTACACAGTATGTATGTGAAAATACTTACGTATAGAGTGACGCAGCATTGTATGAAATCATCGAATAGTATAGTGCCCTGACCGAATCGGTCAAACTTCTGTACCATAACGCTAACGACTTCATCAGACAGTCTGTAGCCGAATGCAGTGAGCGCATTCCTCAACTCCTGCTTATCAATGTTGCCAGAATTGTCTTTATCAAATGAGCGGAAGCAGTTTTGCCAGTCGCTGACATATTTCCATAGAGCTCCAAAATCCTCGAATGATATAACACCACGGTTCTGTTTATCAAACATTCCTGCAACATGATTGACATTTATTATATAGCCATGCCTTAAATATAATGGCAATTTTTATACATATTGAATAACACAATTCTATATTCACCTATCATGAGTCTCACAGTCTCTGGGTTGAAAGCATTCCAAGTTCCATTGGAAAGTGCTTGTTGCAATTCATCAGCAGATATGTGGCCACTGCGGTCTTTGTCAACTCTGGGAAAGGTATTGATTATTAAGCATTTCAGCAATTTTAACAAACAAGAACATTTAATGAACCAAAAAAAAATTTCATCAACTCAATCCTAACATTTAAATCATATATTATTTTACCTCCTGAATATGTCCCACAAAAACTCTCTGCTCGGCATTGGAGATTGGAATGTCATGTTGTATACTGAAAAATATGATGATTATTAGTATCCTCTAGTATAACAGAAATATGTTTACTTCTTATAATGTTGTTGCTGATATATGAGGATATTGCGTGGAAGAAAATTGTACAACACAGTATTCTTTTCAAATGCTTTATGTTAAAGAGAAACAATTCTTATAGTGAACAAGTGAGGTAGAATATTAATACTCACTAGACTTACAGAGCTCATTTGAGGCGTGATAGTCTATAAAGATAATTGTAAAAATTTTATGAATATCAACAATTATTTTTGAACATATAGTTACCTACTATACCTACTATTTAGCCATACATTTGAAATTCTAAAGTAAGTATTTTTTATATATATATATATTAACGTCTTCCCACAATGGGTTCCCGAAGGGGTAGGCAGAGGTGAGATGCAACGAGACAGTTGGCAAGTCCATTGACATTACTAAAGATCAACTGTATCCTTTTTAATTTCTTCTCGGACATATGCAGGTTTCATCTGGATGTTTTTGTTCACCGTTAAGCTTGTTGTGTGACTAATCAAATTTACAAGAATAAAACTATCTTTCTGAGACAGCAGAAAGATAGTTTTACTCTTGTTCGCCACTCGAGTTGTATAAAAAAAAATAATAACTCATTGGTACAGGTGACAGGATTCGAACTTGCAATCTTTGTGTTGCATACCTCTATATTGGTATTGCAAGCATCCATAGGTGGCGGTAACCGCTTACCATCAGGCGGACCACATGCTTGTTTGCCAACCATGTGGTATAATTATTTTTTAAATAAATAATCTTCCAACATAGTGCCCAAAAACCTAGCTGGAGTCCGCCCTAGCTTTGCTTTGCTAGCTGCCTTCACTCAGAAGTTGGCTAAATTGGGATAAGTATGTATAATTGCACAACAAACAAATGTTTATTTAATTTATAGGCTCAGTGAGTCAAATAGAACAACATTAGTTTGTTGAGTCATCAGTCAGAGAAACAAGTTTCAAATCAGCGTTGTAATTAACTAAATAAACTTATCCATGAGCAAATATGATCTTGATTACACTCAAGTAAAAACCTTCAAATCTTTGAAAGTTGTATTAAGTTGAATATTATATGGCAATTACATTTCATATAGTTTCATACCATGTGGATTATCTGGCAATTGCAATAATTAACTTGTATATTAGGGTGTTGACCATTACAACAATTATACCCTGTGTGCGTAAAAATTACATCTTTAACAGAGCACAATTGACAAACATAATATTTTATTTTAATTAGATTCTAACAACATGTACCTACTTTTCCTCTTATTGCAGTGTTATATGTCGAGCCCGGACCGAAAAAACCCGGGTTTTCCCGGTTCTGAGGATTACAACGAAAACCCGGGTTTGATTTTTAAAACTCGGGTTTTTTTATACTTTTGTTTTTGTTATTTATAAAGGTAAAGCCACTTCGAATGCAATAATAAGCAAATGGAATATAAGTTGACAGACTATTATGAGACTGATGCTAACCCAAGTATGCAGGTTATGGTGTCTCGTATGGTTGCAGTTAATGGAATTCCTCTTAGAACGTTCTCAAAATCTCAAGATTTAAAGTACCTTTTTGAAAAGACCGGCAACAAATTACCCACTACTGCTGATACCGTTCGCAACATAATTCTCAAAGACTTTGATAAAAGGAAGCTAGAAATAATCAACGAGATAAAAATTATACTGTCAGATGAAAAGAAGTTTCCGATATCATTCGATGAATGGACATCCAATAAAAAGAAGATATGGATAGGGATAGCAGTTTTCGTAACCTAGGTCTCATACGCATTCACGGGTCCATGAATGCAGCCTCATACGTAAAATTGATCGAGGTCAAGTTGGACGAGTATCTCTAACAAATGACATCGTCGCTCAAACCACAGACGGTTGCAGCCTAATGGTTGCATTAGGGAAGTCATACCATCAGCTATGCATCGCTCATGCCGTTCAGCTGGCAATAGTGGACGTAATGTACAAACGCAATGTCGGCTTCGAGGAAAACGTCGCTCAGCTTCCCGAACATCACGAGGATGAAGATTTGCCTTTATCGGTATCGGATCAAAGACTGCGAACTGTAGAATTTAACAACACGAATTCTAAAGACAATGACGAGGATGGTGTTGAATTGAATAATGAATCCTCGTTTATGGAGTGTTTCAGTTCACAGTCTTCATGGAGTCTTTTAGATGCAAAGATCTGCTATCAAAAGTACGAAAAGTGGTAAAAATCTTCAAGAACTCTCAGACAAAAAACGATGACATCCTTCAAAAACATGTCAGAGCTGATTTTGGACAAGAGTACTTCCTGCTGTTAGATGGGAAAACGCGCTGGAGTAACATTTCAGCCATGTTAGGTCGGTTTCTGAAATTGTAAATATCTATTACAAAAGCTTTAATTGGTTTAAAACAGACATGGCATTTACTGACAGACTATTGAACACAACACAAAAACTATTCCACCTACTAGCCTCGAGCTGGAGCGTATATTTTCTTCAGCTGGAATTGTCTGCAATAGATTGCGTTCGTCTTTGAGTGGCAAAACTTTGGATGCCCAAATTTTTTTACGTTAATTTTACATAAGTAAGAAGACATTCTAATAATTAAGTACTGATTTCTGTTATGTTTATGTTATGTTATGATATATACAAAATGGTATTATTTATTATTTTATTTGAATATCTTAAGTGGTGAAATAAATGAATGTTACCAAAAAAATTTATTTAATGTTCAAAACTAATCTTTGCAAGTCTGTGATTTAAAAAAGACTAGATTACTTACTAAGTTTTAAGACATTCTGAAGAAAAAATAAATCTTTATCACTTTTTTAAACATTAAAACTGTTTTTGTAATTTGTAAAGTACTATTTACTCTATTTAAAATCTTTCTCATCCTTTATATTTTGTACTCATTGTGGGAAATCAATATATAAATGCAGATTAGTGTATTTTAAAAAAATACAATATAAAGATTGAAATGCTCGAAAAAACCGGTCTACCCGGGTTTTGATTACTCTTAAGCCAGAAAACCTGGGTTTTCAAAATTGAACCGGGTTTCAATGCCCTAGTTATATGTATATGTGATTATTGCTAGATGTTCCTTCATGCTTACAATTACATTAAGCCCACATAATATTCATTAATCTCTATTAATCTATTGACTTTTTTATCATAATTAATAATATATCCTTACCCCCACAAGGGTCCCCGAAGGGGTAGGCAGAGGTGTATAGGTAATACCCACACACCCACTTTCCGCCAGAGGTATATTAGATGCCAACGTGACAGATGGCGAGTCCATCGCCGTTACTCGAGCACGACTATAGATACGCCTTTGAATTTCTTCTCAGACGTATGCAGGTTTCCTCTCGATGTTTCTTCGATCTCGATTTTCTCGATGATCCTTCACCGTAAAGCTCGTGGTGTGACTAATCACTGTACTTAAGTTCAGAAAAAACTCATTGGTACATTAGAGTTCGAACTTGCGACCTTTGCGTCGCAGGCAACTGCTCGAACCACTCGGCCACCACGGCTTTACTTTACTTTTTTATCAGCATCTACGAAAATACTCTCTTTATTAATAACACATACTTACCAAAAAATACTGTGCAGAATTTATTTGAGCCTCGTACCTAGACAAACAAGTTACACTAACAGATCGATTTTCCACAAAATTATGTCGAAACTGCCTATGAAGTTGTACCGCAAAGTACAAACAATAAAAAGTAAAGTAAAGAAAGAAGATCGAGTTAAGGTGACGCAAAAACGCAAACGTCTTAAACAAATCAATTCAAGTCAGACAGAGTGACTTAACTGACAAGTGACAGACAAATGGATGATGAGTGAGATGGGGTACATCCAAAGACTCCAAAGAGTAAAGTAATATAGACTCAAAGATATGTTTTATGTAAGAAAGGTATAACATTTATTCAACATCGTTACAATAAATTGTATTCGTCATTATGTACAGCCTATTTTTTGTCCAGTGGTGGTGGACTTAGGAGGCCGGTCCCTGTTTAAGCCGCTGACTGACTTAATGACTTTTCATTGCCAATTTTATTAGTGCTAGCCATCCTCTATATTTTATTTTAGATTGTTAATAATCTAAAATAAAATGTAGAGGATGGCTACTCTACTCGAATTAAATAAGTCAGTCCAAGACATATATTATTCAAAATAAATGGTTTTATATGCACTTACATACATATCATCACGCCGACTCCCTAACGGGGTAGGCAGAGTGTGTATTTAACGAACTTATATACTTTTCACCTTGTGTTATTTAATTGCACGCAATGTGATTTATATATTAATAACTGCTGTCTAGACGAATAACTTTTGTGATATTGTTTAAGCTATTTCTGTTTGGCAATAACATTGCTTATTCTGCAGGCTACATTTCCAATTGCTTTATTATACTCATTATTATATTCTTGGCTACTATTATTATTTTGTATTGTTTAATGATGCGAAAGTTGAGGGATATTACATAAAAATATTTTAAAAAACGTTTCGTTTTACTGTATGGTGGTTACGATGTTTGGCCGCTGCACTGAGTTGAATTCTTGCTTCGATATTAAAATGGCGGATGTCTCAAGTAATGAGCGAAAAGTGAAGCTAACTAAAAACGGAAAAGTTATTAAAAAACGATTAAGAAATCCAGAAGGTATTTCTAAGGCTTAACATTATTTAGTATGGATATCACGTGTTAATTTCATGGGTTTAATTTATTACCTGCACCCGTAGTTTTGCTTTTATTCCAGTGATAAAATTATGCCTCTTACTACTTTTTGAACCGCATCTCGAAATTTTCGAAGTTTTCCTTAGATTTCGCAAGTATAAGTTATAAATTTTTCTCCCTTCTATACAATATTACCTAGCAAATGTTATGTATGAATGACTATAGCAAGTCTCAGGATGTCTAGCCTATCTATCACACGCTTAGTGTAGATCTATTTACTAGTAAGTAAATGAAGTACTCATGTTTTGAATAGTTCCAAATAATTAAACAGTATTTTCAAAACTTTTTGCTTGTCAAGCTCCCATGTATCCTTTAGTGGATTTATCCACATATGATAAAATAAAACAACTACCAAGTGACATCGTCAAATTAATGGAATTGAAACTTGTTCATTATTTTTATAAACTTTTTTACCATTTCAGAATGGCACAAACAAAAACAAAAACGCTTAAGAATTGCAGGCCTGGAATATGTAAATGCAAACGGAAAAGTGGTTCCACCTAAACATCCCGGGCCAGACTGCAACTGTCGTCGTAGGTGCTTCCAGAAAGTTCCGGAGGATGTGAGATTAAAAACCTTTCAAGGCTTCTACTCTATGAAAACTCACGATGAACAAAATGCCTATTTGTTTGGTCTCATGAGACAAGTAGATGTGAAACGAAAAAGAGTTAAATCAAGTAGTAGACGAACATGCACATTTGAATACTTCATCCGTGTCAAAGGTAGGGAGACACAAGTATGTCAAACAGCTTTCAAAAATATTCATGCTATAACTGAAAGAAAAGTGAGAGTTCTTTGCAAAAAAATGGATGATGGGGTAATGTTTCCAAGTGACAACCGTGGTAAGAATAGTCATCGCCGTTCAGGAGAAGTGCGCCTCCCAACAGGAGTTGTAGATCAAATAAAAAATCACATATACTCTATTGTCCACACTCACAGATTGAAAGACTTTATAAGACTAGATAAAATTGCTGGTCTAGAGATAAACATTTCCAAAATGTGGAAGGACTATATAAAGACTTATGATCCAGACAACATATCAGCTACAATGCCCAAATCAAAAAGGAATCCAGAAATGATACAGCAACCTGAGCCTCCACAGTCCCAGCCACCTCCACCACAAGAGTCATTCACACCCATGACATATCCAGGTAGTGGGCACCTTGTCAACATTGCTGAGAACTATTTCCAAGCTCAATATCCAACTACTCTGGCGCCAGGAGCCACTACTAACTTCTATCAAACTCCAAATGGTGGTCAGGGCATGGGGATCCTTTTGCAGTCCACACCACCCAGGCCAACCCAACCAACCACAGCATACATTGTGGTGCAAACTAAACCAGAACCACCACAAGCCCTGCCTATGGATAATAATGCTTACAACCAAACCTCAGAAATCATAGAGGAACCAGAAAAGCTGCCAAAAGTGAAGAAAGAGAGGAAAAGGGGACCACTAGTGAAGCAGTGGAGGTACACAAACATATTCCATGATGAAATCAATGGAGCAGCTCTAGCTGCTATCAAGACCAGGCTCGGCATGTACTATGCAGAGAGTGATGCAGCCAGGAAAAAGGCCAAGCAGGTGCGGCCATGTGAGACTGTACAGACACAAACCCCTGCAGAGCAAATGTCCCAGCTGAGGCCAACACACACAGTCATTTTTACTTAGAAAACCCATTGTGGCCTAATATCTCGAATCTTATATTAATCAGTATCTTTTGTTAAAAAAAAAATATTAAGAAGTAGGTTTAAAGTAGCTACTAAAATAGTTAGCTTAGCATTTACAACAAATGTATTATTTAAGGTATTCTGATCTCGTGATATAACTTCTAATCAATTCAATGCTTTTGCTAATATGGAACATTATTGAACTATATATAACTGAATATCAATTATAATTTGACATATAGAAATTATTAAGGTAAAACTCTTCAATAACGCTCAATTGCTATTGCAATACAAAAAATATTTTTTATTTTGACTGAAGTGTGTTTACTTTTAATTTTAAATATACATAATTATATATTACACCATGTGTAGCTTATGATATTTTTTATTTCAAATTTATATACTATGTATGTCCGAAATAAAAAGTCCAGTCAAAATCATTATTTTAATTAATTATGCGACGTGACTAAGAACTCTCACTGACGATGCTTTAACCGAAAGTAAAATTAATAAATTCTCGTAAAGTGAATGAAAAAGCTAACTGGATACATCATTAATCCTTAATCAGAATAATTTTACCAACTCAGAAACAAAAACAAATACTCCAAACATTTCTACTCCCAAGCTAGTACTAGATGACCTGAACTTTGTAGCTGGAATTTTTATCACTACGTACATATTACGTATCTTTTCTATTGCTATTATGTATATCGGGCCTATTTTTCTTAGTAACAAAATTACGAGTGGTACAGCGTTCAACTCATTCATCTTAATAAGACCAACCCCAATTTGACTAATAAGTTAAATTAATGTTCATGTTATAATACTACGAGTCTATAGAACAAATTTTAATTTGCAATACTACTCAATACAAAAATCGAATTAAAAAAACTGCTATGATATCTTAAAAGCGTGTATAAAATATTGAGCGGCGATGAGGACCGCCACCCATCATGCGGAGTGCCTCACGGCGGGAAGTGGAGTGTAGAGTGTAGGATAGGTGTATGGAATGTAAGAGGAGGTATGGCTGAGAAGATAGACGAATTGATCGATTTTATGACAGAGAGCGAGTTAGATGTTGTGTGCTTATCTGAAACCAAGCGGATGGGTATTTAATAATTTTGACAAATTTGTTGTTACATCTATATTATTTTTATAATAAATATGCAGATTTTAGTTGTCTTCATACCATGATTAATGATCAGAAACTCCAATCTATCTAATTAACTCTTAGAAGACACCAGCCTAATTATGATAATGAAAGAAACCACAGGATCTTTAAAATAAATTCTTGTTTTTCAGCACTATTCTGCAAACAAGCAATACAATACATTTTGTAGCAAATATGGTGGAATCAAATTTTCCTGAGGGTCTGCTGATACTAACAATGAAAGTCTCAAATAATTTTATGTTTTATTGTAGACTTAAATTACGCAGACAGGACACACACACCACCAACAGCCTTGATCTTCTGCTCAGCAGTCTTTGAGAAGTACTTGGCTTTCACTATGACTGGCTGTTTGGGGAGTTTGCCTTTGCCTAGTAACTTGTGGTAACCCTGAAACAAAATATATATGTAATGATTTCCTACAAAGATATATATTTTTTAACCAGGACAGAAGTCTTCAAATAACAGTATAGCATGATTAGCACATTATTAATTTGATTGAAAAGGTACTAGAATAGGTAACAGGCATTAAGTTAGGATTTTGTTGATACATTTTAATTGTATCTATTGCTAACTAGGGCATAAAATTACCTAGCTTCTGATCTCATATGGCAAACCAGTAAATTGATATAGAATTCCATCAATTAACAATCATACACATGGTAAATAATTACCCTCTCAGTTAAAACACTTGCTTTGCAATTACAGTAAGAAAGTATGACTTACTGTTTTAATGTCTTTTATAATAAATAACAAATCTAGGAGGCTATGAATAATAATAAAATAATAATAAAACATAAGAAAGTATTTCTTGAAATTAACAGTGACATCAAATTTCTTAACAATCTTTAATTATAGTATAAAAATAAGCACAAAATATGTCATAATAAACAAATTTAATATAAATTTAGGATTATAAATGAACACAATACAAAAAATACTTACAGCCTTCACAATGTTGATGACTGGTACCTTGCCGTCAGTAGCAGATGCATGCTTCAACCTCGACTGCTCAGACACTAGGGTCCAAAGCTTGTCCAGGTTCAGTACAGGGCAGAAGATTTTGTTCCTCCTCAAGTGGAAGTTCCTCATGCCAAGCTGGAAACATCATATTAAAATCAAATTAAATATAAAATAATAATGTTCTTTGTTCCATGAGAATAACAAATATCAGTGCCTGACTATATGATTTTACAGTGTAAGGATTATTTAAATGACAATATTATCTTTGACCAATAGTTAAACCGTGTAACTCAAGTAAGTGTTTATTATAAAAAGTAAGCCTTACTTTGCCGAAGTATCCAGGGTGATACTTGTCCATGTTTATTCTGTGGTGATGCTCTCCACCGGCGTTACCACGACCACCAGGATGCTTACGGTGCTTGCCTAAAACATGGAGCAGCGTTAGCCAGAAAACTATACAACGCCCGGCCGAAAACAAGTTAGGTTATAAAATATTTGTACAGCGTTACAGGCTGGTAAAATAATGGATATCGTAACAGAACTCACCGATACGACCGTGACCATGGCTCACGTGTCCTCTCAACTTCCTGGTCTTCTTCTTGGAGGTGGCCTGCCGAAGAACAACAAATGAATAATAAAGTTGCTTGAAGAATACATTTGACTACAAATATAACACTGTTCGACACGGTTCACAATCAATGCACATTAAGCACAATATTATATTATCCATATAATAATGATTTAATAGAAATTCTAGGATAAAATTCTCAAAAATAAACACGAACCATATTTCAGTATTCCGTCAACTTTTGAAAGGAAGTATTAAAAAGGAAGATAGTTGTCTTTGGCAATCTTACGTCAAATGTCAAGTCAGTCAGTCGAGTGTTGTCCATAAAATTATAGTCTCATTAGAAAATATTGTCTTTGGTGTCATACCAAGTTAAATCTGTTAAGAAAGTTAAAAAAGTTCTAAACGTTATATTTATCAGACAGGGTGCATTATATACAGGTCACTTTGCTCAAAAGTCTATTGCTATAATATTTGTTTTCATTGGAAGATTTTATCCTATGATATTCATTGAAATTTAATGATCCTACATCATTTGTCATCAAATATGTGTAATGAATAAATTGATTAATTTGAATAATGATGAACACCACAAGTTAATGTAATAATAGTTAATCTAAGTAATAAATAAAGTATATAAGTTAATAATGCCTAATTTTAGAACAAATTTGATTCTCACTAAAAGGTTTTAGTGAGCCAACTTTAAAAGATAAATAATAAAATAAGCTACATATGTATACGGAACTTTTTTTTAAAACTATTACAAAAATAATTCCTTGATACATAATTACGTAACTTGGACCTTTTTTGCAGTTCCACAAAATTATTATTAATAATTAGTATAGATTTTCAAATATTTAAAACGCTATTATTATTTTATAAAATGTTTAGTTTGATAAGTCGATTCAAATCTACTAAAATTGTATTCTAGGTGAATAAATTTATTTTTCTGTCTCAGCAATTTTTTAGGTCAGCTGTTAGTAACAAAAGTGCAACACTATTCAGTATGTTTCCAGAAAATGGTGGGATTGTGTGTCGAAGTTAACTCTGACACGTATTTTACGATAAATGTTAAATAATTTGTGAAAATCTAATAATGTTGTTGCACTAATCGTGTTTTTACCTTGATTGTAACTTAAAGATACACCAGAATGGAGTTCCGTGAAACTTTATTGGCTGCACAGCGAAACCAACAACAAAAGTCATCTGTGAGTTTTGATTCTTATTTGGAAATATATCGTATTCATCTAAATGAGTTTCACTAATTATTTTTCGTGTGTATAATAGATTTTTCATCATACAGGTTGAGTCGCAAATGCTGCAAGGCTTGGCGATAGTGTAACTTTCTTGTTTTAATGACTATCATGTATGTTCTTACAGGAAAATAGTTATTACAAAGCTCGGTTCGACCCACCCAAAAAGGAACAGAAACAACGGGACAAACTTTCGGCCAATATACAGAAATTCTTGGCCAAAAAGGAAGAAGAGGAGAAACTTAAAAAACTCGAGGTCCAGAAGAAGCGTGAGGAGCTAACTGCATTGAGGGACCCCAAAGCTCTAAGAAAGATCCAGAAAACTTTAAAAGTTATTAAGAGTGCTAATAAGTCAGTGCTGCAGGATGCTGTTGACCATGAACACACTGCAGTCACTCGTGAGGGTCCTGACCAACCGGACCAAGACGATTATGGCTACGAGTCTCAGGAAGCAGCGGCTCTTTATGAGAAAATGATGCAAAAGTACAGCAAAATGCCCGATGAACCAAAATTCCCCTCTGGAGGTTAGTATAGACTACAAATAATATATAAAAATATGTGGTCTAGAGCTGTTGGTAACATTAATCTATTTAATTCCTTGATTTTGGGCAAGTATATCAGACACCAAGGATTAAACAACAAACATGTTCACTCACTTCATAAATTTCTCCAAAATACAATTTATTTGAAAACCATTATTATGCTGCAAATGTATTAACAAAACTATGGTTACTATAATTTCCAAGGAACAAAAACCTTAAACCTTATAACCTTAACTTTGGTTCCCTTTTACATATGGGTAGAAAAAGATTTAACTTACATATAAATGCTTTGCAAGAGGAGCAATTCCTTGCCTTGCATGGATATCATTAGTTATGGTTTGTTATGGTTGTTTGGGAAATAAATAACACCCTTCTAAGGCAATAATTTTTGTAGGTCAGTCAGTAAAAAAAGACCTAAATGGCACAAGGGAGAGAGTGAAACAAGCCCTACAGCATGAGGATGAACCGGTACCACATAAAAGAAGGCGCCGAACAGATAAGGATGGAGGTTTGTTTTTATATGATTTATTAAATTTGTATTGTGAAGTTTAAAGAGAACTGGCACTCTACTACTCTCTACCTTCCCGGTAAATATCTCCACATGATGATGTGGATATAGATATTGTGTAAAACTTACTTAGGCGATAAACCATAAAAAAGTATTTAAATATGGTTTGCAGTCCTTCAAACTTTTTATTTATTTCATGTCAACCTTTTGTTTTTGTTAATGTATGACTATAAGTTGATTTTTGTTAGCTAATGACAATGCGTATGGTATGAGACTAATTAGGATATATATCTTTAATGGTCAAAACAATAAAATCACATCATTCATAATATTATTCACGTTTACTGTGCATTGGAATGTGATATTCGTAGGGATAATAAGTATCTTGTATCTTGATACGCTGCTTTTGTTCTTGTGCCAAAGTCCAAATAGTCATTTGTGATATGTTCTCGACACCAGTGATTATATGTGAACAGACTGAAGTATGTGGATCAAGCAAATGTCTGTAGGTATGTTTAGAGAGAACAAGCATTCTGCACTACTACCTTTCTCTAACTAGTGAGTGACAGTGTGATGATATATATGTTCATAATATTCATTCTTAGGTAACAACACATATATGATAAGATATAGGAGCTCAATTTGTATACTTCACTTTTCAGTTTTTATTGAGTTTAAAGTATGAAAAGCCACTATTTTTTATTTCTATCTTAGTTACAGGACTAAGATAGAAATAAAAGAGTCTTAGAAATTAAATTAGCTATACATATTAATTAAATATACATTACAAATGAATATTTAATTAATCAAATATACATACATATAATCACGTTGTATCCTTAACTTACAGACTTTTTTCACTTTGTCCACATTCGTCACAATCATTCATGATTTAATGCTTGCAATATTTCTTAAACAGACAGAGATTTGAGTCCACCAACTAAGTATGAACCAGAGAAGAAAGAATCGAAGCCAGACAAGCCGAAATTCAGGAAGCCAGCCCCACCTCCAATGGACTTCAACCAGTTATTAAAACTTGCGGAGCAGAAGAAGAGCGAGCCAATAGAAGTTGCCCAAAAGAAAGAAGTTGTGGAGACAAACAGTGGAGAGAGGTTGATGACCAAAAAGCAGAAGCGTGAGTATGAAGAAGAAATGGCGAGGCGGCAGAGAAGACAAGAGAGAATTGACGCTGAAAAATCTGGAAAACGGAGAGGTGGTTATATTATTTATGGTTTTATGGCTTCTTTAGTTCACTATTGTTAAGTTAAAGCTAATTATCAGAGAAGATAAAACTGTTTACAGTTTCATAACGTTCAAAATAATTTCAAGTATTTTATATTTCAGTTCACAAAGAAGAAAGACCACGCGAAAACGAAAAGAAATCTGAGCCTTCGGGTTTTGGCAGAATTCCGAAATTGAGCGATAAAAATAGCAACACTAGGAATATAAGTCCAAAACCATTAGAAAGAGAAAAGATTGATAAAAGTTTTAACAGAAATACGCAAGGTGTAATTCGGAACAGTCCAAAACTACCTGAGAGAGAGAGAACTGATAGGGAAAGATTTGAAAAGCAGAGAGAAAAGGACAAGGTTAAAGTGGACAAGGACAAACAAGAGAAAGACAAAGAGAGGATAGATAGAGAAAGACTGGAAAGGCTAAAGGCTGAGCGAGAGAGGATAGACAGAGACATTGAGAGGTTGAACAAAGACCGTGATAAATTAGATAAAACTAAAAGCAAACTGGAGTCAGTTAGATCAGACAAAAACAAAATTGTAGATAGAACAAAATTAAACTCTAAAGATGCGATCAATAAGAGTATAGATTTAAAAAGTCAGAACACTTATAGGATAGATAAAAATTCAAATGACAAGAAGATGACGGTACCAAGCAAGAATAGCGACGGTAGATATAATATGAACGGTCATAGCTCACAGGGTAAACCAGTGCCAAAACTGAACAAGGAACAGGGTCTCAAGAATGGTGTGAACAGGCCTACATTAGCGAAGGATAATCGCGATGGAACTCCTAGGGTTGATAATGCCAAGAAAATACCCGGTTTGAACAAAGGTGTGCCTCCAAAACGGCCTGATGACAGGAGACCTCCTCCTTCAAAGTCCCAAGGCGGTGCCGGCCCTAGCAAACCGGCAATGAGCAACTTTGATTTCGACAAACACGTGAATTCGTTGAAGAAGAATGGCTTCGACAAAAATGGCACCAGGCCAGGAGACGCGAAACGGAGGCCTCCAGACGATAAAAAGAAGAAACGTAAGTTATTTTAACTTTAATAGGCTTAGGTGCATTTAAAGTCATAAACAATTTAAGGTGACCGAATGCATGGGAACTGTGCTAAAAATAGATGAACATGACCATTTTCGTTAGTTATAGCATAGTAGCATTAGCGTTAGTAGCATAGTCTTTCACATCCAAATCAATTGGTGCACAATTTTTTTTTATATATAGGTATAGAGGACAGTGTGCAGTTTCCAAAGAGGGGTGTGAACATTTTCTGTAGCGTCGGCAACGCTCAAGCGATACCCTTGGTGCTGCAAGCCTCCATAGGCTGCGGTAACCGCTTACCATCAGTTGGATTGCATGCTTGGTTGCCTCTTAGAGATTAAACTCTCTAAAAACTTAAAATACTGTTTCGTCTGCCAGGGTTTTCTTTGAAAAGGTTGTACGTAATTGTATATCTAATATATGACGTTCAATATGTGTTCCTTTGTCCGTTACGTTGAATTAAAGTTTGAAATTGAACCTTAAATCAATGGGGATAAAATGAGCCGTGGTTGCAGGTCGCGCCGTCCAGAGCGATTCCGAGTACGACTCAGAGATGGATGACTTTATTGATGACGGCGACGAGAATATGGACTACTCGACACACATCAAGGAGATATTTGGCTACGATAAGTCAAAGTAAGTCCATTCCACAGGCCTTTAACTGAATAGCTTTATATGAGCTCAGCGTAACATGATATTAAGCGTGGTACCTTATATATTGTATTACGTTTCACCTTGTACCTTCGTGTTGCTAGGTATAGAGACATGGACGACGACGACGACCCCTCCATGGAGTCCAGCTTCGCCAGGCAACAACGCGAAGAGTATATCAGCAAAAAGATTGGTATGTACATATTTCAACTGACCGAATTAAAAATGGAGTTATAAAATCTGCCCCATTTTGATTTTATTACGTGTCAGGAAAATATCTAGAGGAAACCTGCATACATTTGAGAAGAAATTAAAAGATGTATGCATAGTCGTGCTTGAGTAAAGGCGATGGATCGCTATCTGTTACGTTGGCACCTAAAATACATCGCTAGCGGAAAGTTTGCGTGTGTGTACTACTACACACCTCTGCCTATCTCTCCGGGGACCCTTGTGTGAAGTTTCTATGCAGTTTTATTTTATCTGCCCACGCCCCCCCCCCTGCGCCATTTTAATGTCCCTAATTTTCTCTAGGTCTTCTGTCCATAAAGGAGCGTTATTGTGAAAGTGTATCTATGCTGTAATCAATGCCTTACTTATTTATGTATATATTACTATACACATATCTTTAGTTAGAACAATACCTAATCTAGATATGAGAATTAACTTTTATGAACATTGGAGCTGATAATGCATTGTTTATTAACAAGCTTGTTCGCCAGATTTATCGCATAATATCGCGACATATTGAGAGTTAAAACTGATTTTACATTACAATGTCAAAGTTAAACGGTGTTTGGTTATGACCGAGAACTGTCACACACACATTGTATGTTACACCTACTATATATAATATATTATTTTTTTCAAGTTGTACGTATATAATAGTTATGTTTTTAATATACAGGTTGACTCAGAAAGTAAAATAGTTAACTTATAGAAGTTATGAGATGTTAAGATGTGAATATATCCTCATGTTGATACCAAAAAATATATAGCTCCATATTAACTCCCAACATGAAACATGGTTTTACGAGTACTTTTCAGAAACCATTTATAAGATTAAAAAAAACACAGTTAGATTCTACGTGCATAACTTTATTGTTACAGCTGTGCTCGCGCCACAACATTTTAAATTGGTACTTTTCCCTTGAACAAAACATTGCTTTATGCATTGTTAATTTAGCTAATAGTCTGTTTCTGTACCAGATTTCATCCAATTCTGTTGTAGTTTTTGCATGAAAGAGGAACAAACGTCGTTACAAACTTTCGCGTTTATAATAGGTACTAGTAGGATCTCTTAAATTCACGGGTTCCGGGTAAAAGGTCCAGTTGCTTTATCTCGCGTGGGGATACATATCCATCACGTAGAGGCATTTTCGAGAATATAAGGAAGGGATACACCCGGGGATGGTCCACACCGATTGCAAAAACTGTTGTATTGGGATGGAATACCGTTACTCAAGCACGATTATACATTCGCCTTTGAATTGCTTCTCAAACGTATGCAGGTTTCCTCTCGATGTTTTCCTTCACCGTAAAGCTCGTGGTGTGACTAATCACTGTACTAAAGTTCAAAATTCATTGGTACTGTCGGTATTCGAGATTGCGATCTTTGTGTCGCTGGCAACTACTCGAACCTCGGCCCCCACGGCTTCAAATTTTACGCAATTTATCTCAAAATTTTATTATTGCCAGACAGTATTAAGTTAGTGACAATAATTACAGGTATAATGGAGGACTTAGAGGATATGCGAATGGAAGCGATGGAGAAGAAGCAGAGCAAGAGGAGGCGGATAAGCGACGACTAACGCCATCTATCCTCCACGAAGGACCAAAGTTCACGACCACGGCAATCCCGCATTATCATGCAAATATTTATTTATTAGCTTTCGTATAATCTAAGTGTTGCATTATTTAAACTGGATGGGGTTTGACTGATATTGATCGGCGCCACTCTTGGAAATGTATTATGTATTGTGAATGATTTGTTAACTTTTATTACTACAAAGTTTTATGAGATCGTCTTATTTGTGTATTATCTTCATATTTAGTTGGTATGTTTTAATTAAAACGTGGTACCCCACAACTGGCCGGTGAGCCCTTTCGTCAAATTACCGAATTTCCCCAAAAATTGTGGTTGAGCAGCGATCCTAATTTAAAAGTATATCGCGGTCTCGTTCGCAACCGAATTTCGCTGATTAGTATTAAGCTCTCGGAACTAGTTTTTCATTTGTAGTAATTCTATGAAAACTTGATTGTTGTTTGTTTTGAAATAGATCAAAATATATTTCTTCATTGCAGTTCTTGCAGTTGTGACAAATCATTAAATAAGCTATATAATATTTTGAACTAATCTCTTATGACTAGGATAATTGTATTTGTTGTTTGTTACTTTGATTATTTTGGTTTTGCAACAATTCTACAGAGTAACAATATCGGGTACGCCAACTGACAGCTCAATGACAGAAATCTGCCAGTTTCGTCCGAACGCGTCTATGACATTGCGCACTCATTGCATTGACACCCTTTAGATTCGTTCAATTTCCGTGACTGTTGTAAATGTAAACTGTAATTGTTTTTCGCTCTATTGTAACGGGGTTGAGGGTTAAATAATTACATTGCTAATTTATGATTTAAGATGAATCATTTTGGAATGACGTACATATATATATATATATTGGTCGCCTTCCTAGCGAGATACCAACACCTTGTAGTAAAGTGAAGTGGATACCTATTGTATAGTATAATAAAGGTCTTTTAAAAGACTTAAATGTTGTAATAATATATTATCTAAGATTCGCCTGATTGTAACTATTTGTAAATCTTGTATAGCTTCATGATGCGAAAATGTAAAAAAAATAAACAATATTTTATCATTTAGTTTTTATTGATATTTTCCAGATTGATTATTTTTGATGCATTAATTGAGAGGTTGCTGAATGAGCATCAACTTGAAGTAAGGTAGAGGAATATTGGAGTTATTCAGTGTCGCTCTGACAATTAAGATAATAATATTCACGATAGCGTTTGCCAGGCAGGGTTCAGCCTGTGGGAGGGCCCCCAACCCTACCTAACTCCTGGAGTTGCTCGAGTAGTAAGTGCACAATGTTAATATGAAGTTTTGATGAAAATCTGAGTATTTCGGGTTTCTTTGGTCGTTGTATCATATCGTATTGTAGAGTTTACAGCAACAGATTTAAAAATTGTCAAGATATAGGCTGAAAGTTAACGCGCCCTTGCCTCTACAATTTTCATATATATAATATATATGTATGAATTTTTATGTCCTAGATTATTTTTAACAATTCAACATTGAAATATTACCAGTAATTTTTGAAAATATTTAACATTTAGGCTATTTTATGTATGACTGCTCGCAGCAAGCTTCAAGACACACTTATATGCCATTGACGAAAGTTTCATTCTGTGTGCTCTAAGGTTATTTTGAAGTCTGAAAATATATGTAAGGACACAGTGGCGGGGCAAGACAGATTTCGCGAGGCCCTGTTCTATGGCGACCTGAAGACAGATTTTATAAAATAGACCATAGGGCCGTGGTGGCCGAGTGGTTCGAGCAGTTGCCTGCGACGCAAAGGTCGCAAGTTCGAATCCCGACTGTACCAATGAGTTTTTCTGAACTTAAATACAGTGATTATTCACACCACGAGCTTTACGGTGAAGGAAAACATCGTGAGGAAACCTGCATACGTCTGAGAAGAAATTCAAAGGCGTATGTATAGCCGTGCCTGAGTAACGGCGATGGACTCGCCATCTGTCACGTTGGCACCTAATATACTTCTGGCGGAAAGTGGGTGTGTGGGTATTACCTATACACCTCTGCCTACCACTTCGGGGACCCTTGTGGGAAGGCGTGAGGATATATTATTATATTATATAGACCATAGGGGTAATGCATCGGTAAAATATCATGTTAACATATTTTAAAATATTGTCAGTTTCTGATTTTTTATTCAGTCATTATTTTTAAAGGGATATTGCGCCAAATAATAATTCGTCACTTAAAACCGTGTTGTTGCTTAATTTTGAGTCTGATTATGGCTGAATTAGTTTGGAAGAAACATATATTTTTATTTTTAACTAAATATTTTAGCTTTAAAGAACTTATATTTAATAGTGCAGGCAATATTTGCATTTATTGTATACATTTCTTAGTCTATATTTAAAAATATTTATATTTCTATTAAAGGAACAGAAATTTGTTGTAACTTTACTAAATTCCTTAATTATTGTATTGTAATTCAGCCTAGATGCCATATCTGATTCAGTTGATAAAACAGCCAAAGCTGAAAGTCTTTCCTGGCTTATTGTGTTCCTTAAATAATATTTTATTAATTTTAATTTTGAAAATCTCCTTTCAGCATAGGCTTAAGTTACCAGAATTGTTAATAAAATTCGGATGACAATGTAAATTTGGGTAAATTACTTTCAAGCTATTTTCTGTTATACATATATGATAGCAGCTGTTTCACATCTATAATGAAGTTTGGTAAATTTGGGATCAATGTATTTAATTCTTCATATAATTCAAAAGGATGGAAGTCGCTGCCAAGTCGCTGTCTCACCCACACGCAGGACGTTATGTAAATCGTTAGTGTTTTAATATTTGATCCTCTGGCATATTATTTTTAGTTAACAAATAAAACAAGGGATTCCCCGCACTGGTCGGCGGCGGCAAGGATTACTCGCGATATAATAGTTACGCAACGTATAACGTAAGCAAATGTTGCCAGACTAAAAAAAACATATTTCACAACAAAATTAATTTATATCTTTTTTTATTTTATTCTCGCTTTGAAGCAATGCATAAAAATTATTGAGGCGCGAGGCCCCTTGTACCGTGAGGCGCGAGGCCGTAAGCGGTGGCCCACGTCGCCCACACCTTATGCCGCCACTGAAGGACATGTGTCAGACTATTCGAAATTCGAATCGGTTCAGTCAGTTTACGCGATAACAATAGCGATTAGTTGACAGTTCATTCAAGTTTTCCTCAGACGTCGCAAGGTCGAAAGTGGGACGTTGTGGCAAATTATATTTTTACTATACTATTTACTATTGTGAGTGGTTCCTGTTACCAAATCAGAACTAATAATATCACGGAAGTATTTTAATTCTTTTGTGACACTTTAAGGTAGCTTCTGTGACTTTTAATATAGGCGTCCTTCGATCAAGTGAGTCCGACCGAAACATCTGTTTATTTCGATACGTGCTTTTACATATTAATATTTGCCACGATATTTTTATACTCAATTTAATAAAATATCTGTATCATGCACGTAAAAAGTAAAAAAACTGATTTTTCAGTAATGAAGGTGTTGTCGAGCGTCAGAGAAATCGCAGAGCTGAAAAATGCCTCAGTTCATATCAGAAATGAAGAGGAATTATTGACCAAAATAAACAAATTGATTGAAGGCGGGCACAAAAAATTGCAAATAGTGTCAGATTTTGATCACACTCTCACACGGCACACTTTGGACAATGGCAAAACCGTACTGACTAGCTTTGGTAAGATAAACATTTCAATATCCAAATATAACGTTTTCCTACATGTTAGTATTCGGCCAATAATTGATCAAATGGCACTTTTGTTACATAGATATAAATGTTATAATCAATTTTGTTGCATATATGAAGAAAAGCTAGTATACATAGTTAGCCTTCTATAATATATAGTTGAATACATCTATATGTCTATATATAGATATACTTTTCTTAGAACTCATAATTTTCTGGATATTAAAAAATTCACTTGTCATAAGTAATGCAGTGATAGATAGTTCAGACATTGATGTAAATACATAACAAGTATGTTCTATATATATATATATATATATATATCTATCACAATGAGTACATTAACTGATTTTATGCTGTGGTAAGGTATCAAACCTAATGCCATTAGCAACTGTTGCCTCGCCATTATGTGAGTGCTAGATAGCCGGTGAGATACATGTTTGTTTCTCAGGCATGTTCAGGGAATGCCCGTCAACACCTCAACATTACCGAGATGAGGACAACAGACTGGCGGCTATTTATAAGCCCATAGAGTCAGACCCAGTCATGAGCATTGAGGAGAAAACTCAGCATATGATTGAGTGGTATGTTGCAGCTCATGCCTTACTTAAGTGAGTACATACCATTATGTGTAGAAAAGACTACAAAAATTTAATGCTTTTTTTTTATACAACTAGAGTGGCAAACAAGCATACGGGCCCACCTGATGGAAAACTGTTACTGCAGCCTATTAACGCTTGCAATACAGAAGTATCACTTGCGCGTTGCCACTCTGTGTTCCGAGAGGTATACTGTGTTGGCCGCACAATAGGACTAATCCCTCTGCTGCCAACACAATATAACAATCCTCCCCCCTCCCCAAGGAGCTCATTACAGGAAACCTTATTCACCGCGTAGGAACACAACACAAAAAATTGAGTTATTTGGCTACGGACTTCTATAAGGTGGAGGTCCTGCCCCAGTCGGGTAGCTCCAAATTCGAACGGGAATACCGTTATGCCCTACCTCCCTTGCTAAACTAGCATCATCTGTCTACTCACTTCTAGTGCCGTGGTGTCATATTGTATAGATTATTTAAGGATTCTTATCTATAGCTCTACAGACAGTATAATCAAAGAGGGAGCAAAATAAGTGGGGAAGGAATAAAAATAGGTACAAATTTTTGCCTGTTTGTATTAACCCAGTAACTATAAAATTAACGATAAATATATTCTAATCTGATAGTATGCTTGATTGAGTGCTGACCCTCAATTGTTTGGGTTAGTCCATGGTCATGATATGAGTGACTTAATTTAATTATGTACTATGTTTCAGAGGAGTAACATTTCCTAGACATGAACTTATGGACATTGGACATAAAATGAAGGAAAGTTATAGGTGAGGAAATACTAAAATTTATAATTATATTCTGAATATTAAAATTATTTATATGGTATACTAGCTTTGTATAAATATAGGCAGTACACACACAAAAAAGAAATATAGAATGTGTGAAGAATAATTATCTGTGGTTTTGACTTTTAGGAGGGGTGTCCCAGAATTGATTTCCTGGAGCCAGTCTCACCAAGTGCCAGTGCTAGTATTCTCAGCTGGACTCGGAGAATCAGTTGTGGCTGCTTTGGAAGCAAACAACTTCCTTCTTCCACATGTCAAGGTGAATTCTTTTTTTACCCACTGATAGTGTTGGTTCCGACACTCATGTACGGAAGTGAAAGTTGGGTATGGCAGAAGAAGCATGAAAGCCGAATAAATGCAGTTGAGATGAGAGCGTTAAGAAGTATGATAGGAGTTAAACTGAGTGACAGGATAAGAAATAGTGAGATAAGGAAACGTTGTGGTCTGAAAGAAGATGTAGTGACAAAAATTGAGATAGGTATGCTGAGATGGTTTGGCCATGTCGAGAGAATGAATGAAGGACGAAAAAAGTGTATAAGGCGTGTGTGAATGAAAGTGTTGGAAGGGGTAGACCTAGGCGGACGTTTCTAGACCAAATTAGGGACGTCTTGAAAAAAGGTCAGGTCAAGAGTACCCTAAACCGAAGAGCATGTATGAAGAGAATAATGAAAGTGGACGAAGCGAAAGAAGTATGTAAGGATCGTAGCAAGTGGAAAGAAGTGGTCTCTGCCTACCCCTACGGGAAAGAGGCGTGATTATATGTATGTATGTATAGTGTAGATTGTTCCCTGGGGCCTCTAAGCTCAGGGGACCTTCGGACTCTGGTCGGCAAACCTTAATAATTGAACTGGCTGAAAATAGACCCTCCTTCAAATAAAGTAGGATGCAACATGACTTTATCATTGAAACTCATTTGAAAGTATGGACGAGAACTTTCCATCAACAAGTTTCGACTTCTGACCGAAACCTTTGTGATATTTCTGTATTTTTCTTATTTCTGTTGTTTGTGAATTAGGTATATCGCACTATAACCTAACCAGCTCCCAGTTTTTTTCATCAAAGCCTTTGGTTGCCTAGATATGCGTCTGTTTCTAACAATAGTTTACAATGATGAAATGCTATTCCAACAATACAAGACTGTCTGCTAATGAAATCTGAAAGTTTCGAATTTCGAAACAATTGCAATGTTACGTTTTGAAACAATTTCGAAGACCGTCTGTTTAACACAGTATTAACATATAATAAAATGTACTCGAAACCGACCAGCATGTATGAAGAGACTGATGAATATGGACGAAGCGAAAGAGGTATGTAAGTCTAGAGAGAACTGGCGCTCTATACTCTCTGTCTACCCCGTTAGAAACTTGGCTTAAATTAACGGATTTCATTACTCGTGCCTTGGTATCTATTGGTTATATATATTGGAAGGGGAACAAGTTATATATATTCAAAAGGGGAAGGCAGAGTTGTCCCTCTTATTTCGTCGCCGTTTCTCAAGCATGATTAAACTACTTATACGACTTTCTGCTTAAACATATGCAGGTTTCCTCAAATGTTTTCCTCCACCATAACGCTTTTGGTGTGATAAATAAGTGTACCTAAATTCAGAAAAAACTGAACTGGTGCAGAACGAACATGGCTCTCATAGTAACTAATTAATTAAGTTGATATAAAATGAACACGGCAGGCACACCTTATAGTCGATCTGATTACATAATACTGCTTGAAAAAATGTTTGCCCCAAAATTTCAATATTGGTTATTATTCACGCTTGTTTCCGCATACCAATGCTAATTTTCGGTTGCGCGTCTGTGTGAGTGCAGCTATGAACTGTTTGTTTCTAGTCTCCGTACTGTGTTAGCCTATACTGATGTATAATATGGTATTAAGCCGCATAACTATGTTGTAGTCATGTGATCCATCATAACAGTAATTAATATTTTCAAGGTTGTGTCCAACTTCCTCGCTATGGACGACAAAGACAAGATAGTGGGCATTAAAGGCGAGGTAATCCACACATACAATAAAAATGAGGCTGCGATCAAGAACACGGAGTATTACGACATGGTCAAAAACCGCAGCAACGTCATACTAATGGGTGACAACATTGGCGACGCCGGCATGGCCGAGGGAATGGAACACTGCGAGGTCGTCATCAAAGTAGGATACCTCGGACATAACGTAGAGAAAAACCTCCAAAACTACCTCAACAAATTTGACATCGTCCTGGTCAATGACCCCACCATGGACGTTGTCAACGCCATATTGAATCTTGTGCTGTGATTTTTGTTGTACATATACATTTTTTATAAGCAACATGGAATATTTTCTACTTATTAAATGTACACTTTAAATTTGTTTTGAAAGTGTAAACGTGTACACGTGACTGGAGTTCAGCGAACCGACAAGATTGTGATTACCTAAGTCTCTAATTAAGTTTGTGCTCGCGATAATATTTTCAATCGAGTCGTGTGTTTTTGTTGTGTTGACTCGTTGACAAAGTGGCAACGCGATAATAAATATGTTACTATGATTGGTTGAGTGTTGGCGTTTCCCCTTCGCGACAGACATAGATAATTGTCTCAAAGACATGGTATTGTGATGTGAATGAACTAATTACTGTTATATTTTTCAGATACCTAGTTTTTTTATCATTAACTTTTGTTATCAATTTGCTCCATTTATTTAAGTTCGCGCACGATCCATAACGTTATTTGTTAGATAAAAATATATATTTATCATTTTGTTTATTATGACTACTTCTGAAGAACTGGTTTCTTTATATGGAGTTAAACGAATTTATCTCGTTATTTTGTTAGCTATATTTTAAGGTATGTAGTATGTATTGCGGTTCCATACGGAAAGTGTATATATTCATATACGGGTATATATTCATTGTCCCTCAAATCTGTTTATATCGGGAAGTACCTAAATGAGGTGTGGTCTTAGTTGTCTCAATTATAATACCATATTATTAGAATGTTTATTTTAATATATCTTCTTATCCATATTTCGTCTTTACTTATAAGTAGGTATATGCATCGTTGACTGGTTCCCATAATAGGTCTGAACCTGAACAATTGGTTGGAATTAGAAAGAGGCAAGGAAGATCTTTGCCCAGCAGTGGGATATAGATGGCAACAGATAGATGTTGAGGTTTGGTATTTCTTTTTTATAAAGACCTATCAAATTTACTTATAGAGATAACATTTTATTCCGTAGGCAGACATTGCCGGGCCGAATGTGCATAGCAACACTTAAGTTTAGAATATCCGAGATTTTATAGAATTCGTAGCAACACCGAGTATCAGATTTTATACAAAGCATGGATGCTTACCAAGCTGATGTATAATATCACTAATGTATGATATCAATGTGATGAAGTATAATATCACTCGTCCGTAGAATTAAAAGGCCTTTTTACTGTGTTGTTTACTATGGATTGATTTATAAAGTATAATTTTATATGAATTTTACAAAAATGAGACAACCGTCCGAAGCTTATAATCTAATATAACTTTATACCTATTATATTTATATAATTAAAATTTACCAAAAACGAAGTGGCGTTCCCAAAATTTATGAATATTTTCGACAATTGAATCTATTCTATAGTAATACTATTGTAATTTTATTTTGTCCCTGAGTTAAGCAATGGAAGTATAGCGACAGTTCTCTCAACACCTAATTGTCAACCTCTCACGCTTTTTCAATAATAATACTTTCTTAGGTACTATTAATTCGGAGTCGCTTGAACGAACGATACCAAATATAATATAATTAACGATACCTTTGTGTTTAAATATACATTTTGTTCAAAAATAATAGTTTAAAAAGCACGCGATCTTCACTCACTGCTCCTGAAAGTATCAAAAATGTGTTCTTTTTCTGCGCTGGGTATTTGTTTTATTTTTAAAATTTACCATCAGGCGGTCAGCATGCTTGTTTGCCACCCATGTGGTATAAAGTAAAAAACCAAATGTATGGTCAAACAAGTATCATATACGGGTATATAAATATACTCAGCGGCTGCTGATTAGATGGCACTGCTCTCCAGAATGTACGAGACAATGTGTTGTTGCTTTGTTATTAATTTTGTATTTGTGACTTACTTTGTTAATGATGAATGATGATAAATTGATGAATAAAGACACGTGTTGCATACTTTTTTGTCGTAATTTCAAAAAGTTTTCAGTTTCAGGGTTGGGAACATAAAAAAAATATTGCCGTTTTAAAAAAAATTACAGTACCTACTAAAGAAAGAGACATACGTGCACTCAAATTGGTATTATTTTCAACCTCGAATTTTAGAATGTGTGCGGTAGATTAATATTACTGCTTTGAACAATATAACCTTTCATGTAGTTAATAAGCTTATGCCTTGTTTCTTATCTGGCAATTTAACTTAAATAAATGTACAATGTGCTTTGTATATATTTGAGGGTCTTTAAATCTTATCAATTATGAGTATTTTCATAATTAGTAAGATGAACGTTATATGTACGAATAGACGTTGTTGTATTTCCTTCGTCTACTTGACCGCACGGTTCAAGTCAAGTTTCATGGTATCGATAGTAAAAATTATGGAGGTAATAATTGTCAGTCAACTTTCAAAGTTGTCTCAATTACCATAAAATAACCATAAACCAAAAACCATATTAATAAAATGTTAATTTTAATACATCTAATAATATTCTTATCTATGTAACTATCATTACTTATAAGCATGTACATCGTTGACTGGTTCCCATACATTTGAAGCTGAACAACTTGTTGAATCGAAACACATTTTATTGAAATCCGACAAAGGGAGGTGATGTATTAAAACTCGGATAGATGTTGGTAAGGAGTGGCAATGTCAACCACTCCACCATGACTCTGCGTTTCTTTCAGTTAGATATTCGTGCTGTTTTATAGTCAGAATGGGACTGGGCCGAACAGGCCTGGATGAATTTCTATAAGCCATTTATATTGGTAGCCAGAATTACGGTACCTACGGTTAGGGATCAACAAACGCAACCTCCACTCCTATAGTGGCACAGTCTGTACGGCACTGTTTATAACGGTAAGTGTTTTAACAGGAGGGATCATTAGTGCTAAAGGACAGGTACTGTGAAAGTGAAATAAAACAAAATGTGTAATGAAATTAAATATTTTCGTTATTATTATAAAACAACACATATCAATAGATGTATTTTCTAGTCATTGCCGTGCTTTGTTTTTTGTCTGCTACGCAAGAATGGAACATTTATGTAGAAAATATCACAAAATATAAATGCATTTTTAAGGATAAATACAGGATGGTCCACAATAAACAATTAACATTATTAAACAGGTGTTTGGTCTAATAAAATATGTGTTGGCAGGGTTGCCATTCTATAAAAAAGTATTTCATATTGCTATGGCCCACCCATCATAAAATTGAAGGAGCATTTCACAAATGAATTGTACGAAAGGAAGCCCAAGGTTAATACAACGTCAACAATAAATATATAGATAGCTTTCGTTGAATAGACTAGTACATCCAAAGAGCCGATAGCGTAAGATGATAATATAAGCTCATTTGCCCAGTATCCAAGTACATATAAAATAGTATCGTAAAACAAAGTCCCCCGCCGCGTTTGCGCAATAAACTCAAAAACTACATATCGTTACCAATTTTTGATTCGATATTCACCGCTACTTGACACTGTCAACTTCAAATACATCATAATTAAGACGTTTTCTTATTGCTTCAATGCGGTGACGGAAGGGGTCGATTCTATTAAAATATATTAAAATGGATTGTGTACGCTTTTAAACTCGTGAAAATCTTCAACGATTGACCTCAAACTCTGACACAATATACAATCCATTATAAGAATTCTTTTTATCTATTCGTACCTATCTGAAAATGTTTTTATACGGTCATTCTCACTCATGCAACCACAATGTGCCACCGTACAAAATATAATAATACTTAGTCGTAAACTTGTACTAAAATGGTTAATAACTTAAGTTCCGATCCGTATGGCAAGAAACACGTCAAGGCGAATGGTCAAAAGTCAGCATTAGTACATAAATGACTGGAAAATACATGTCTCATCACAATACCCTAATACATAGTTTAATTTAACTGAACAAATTAAAAGCTCTAAATAAACAACAGTCTTAGAACATACACGTTATTTACACAAAGATTTATCATGATTTATATAAAAATATCCTACTGTACATTTAACAATGATCGTTCATATAGAAATATATATTTGTCTGTATGTACAATAACTAGAAACAATAGTAAAATAGTCAAATCTTTTAGGAATCATCTAGACGCGTACAACAAGATGCGGGGCGCACACTCGGTCACTTGAAGGCACTTGCTGTCACCTGACGGGTACCTACTGGCACATACCATTAGTACAATACTAATATAAGACGTAAACGCACTTCACAGAGTCGCTTTTACATCAGACGCTATAGATAGACCATAGACACTATGGTTTGTTTTATTGCCAGAGAGAAATATTTATCGTGTCATTGTTTCGCTACAATAAGTGCGAGAGATTTTAGATATACATATTGAAGAATGACGCGCTTTAAGCGTGCGCTGCAGGAGCTAAAATATTTGCATATACATTGATCGTAAAATGATAATGAAGTTTTCTTCTGAAATACATAATTTATATTCTAAGGAAGCAACTCGTTAGCACAGGTACTTGGTACGGTAACAAATGGAATGTTTTAGCTATATAACAACAAAATAATAATAATATGAGTGACTCTTTACAGATTGATCTGTCATCAACTATCAGTAGGTATATTGAGATCTATTTATAAAAAATAATACTATACGTTCATACCTTTTATATATACATTAAAAAGACCTCTCGTTATTAGAACCACTATTTTAAAAACACGATACATGCTTCAATCAAAAATAAATGAAAAAGGATTTATACATTTCTGGCTAAGGCATAATATACCTACTACCTGCAAGGTATTTTGAGTCAAGAAGGTCATAACCACACATAGTATTGAAGAAACTGAATACGCAAATATCATAAGGCAATAAAGTCGTAAAGGGTTTAGAATATCGACGCAAAGTCGCTTTTATGCCGTTGACATAAGGTATATGTTTCAGGAAAGTATCTTTAAATACTCCATAACCTAAGATGTTGTACGAACAACAAATGAAAATAAACGTTATGTGACGAGTGCGATCCCCGCGTAGAAGGTGCCGACTCAGGCGCAGTCTCGGACAAGGCATGTATAATTAACATTACGTGAAGGAAGCCAACAGACATCACAACTATTCACCTACAAAAATACATTATCTCAAGCACAATATATTATATCACATACACACATTAGTCCCATACAACCAAAACAATTAACTAAACGATAACTTTTTGGAAAATAACATTGGCCGTCTCATTACTAAGTACATCACTTGGTCGCTGTGGAGAAAGGTACGAGAGATAACATTGACAGTTTTGTTTATCCTCAACTTATGTTATTATTGTTGAAAGTATAGATAAACATTTTCAAAGCCAATTGCATCCGTCTCTCGTACATCCAACGCTATTGAAACTTGACAGGTGTCCCTTTGTAGAGTATTTAACTCTACAAAGTTGAACTATTGAATTTATATCGAAAGCACACCGAGCCAATACTGTGAGTATAAAAACGATACAATATTATAAAACTTGAGTGTGTTAAGATTTTTTTTAGTTAATATACTTTTGATGAAATTGAAATCAAACTGAAATGTGGAAAAAAAGCAATGAAAAATAAGTACGAAGTTAAATAATCACAAAAAAATTGCTCATTTTCGTGCTACGTGCCAGCAACTAGATATCTTTGGTAAACGCTATCTATTCGAGACAATACCGAAGACATATTAACTATAAAAATATATTTAATACCGCTCAAAGCTCGGTCACCACACTCGATTACTGCCTGATAATTTCTTTAACACGGTAAGTATGCACAAATCGTGCATATTCATATTATAATTGGCGATCCAAATGTGATATAATTTGCTTCTTTCAACCAATAAGCAACATACACGTCACAATACTTGATCTCTGTAGCCAAGACGACGCGTGCGCACGCGTCTTTGTATTGTGGTTAAAGCAATTGTTAGACATCAATATTCAGTTAGTCGGAAAAATCCATTCTAGATATTGCTATTTACTATCTATACCTTTAAGGTACGACTCGCTTAGCATAAGAGTATAAAACAAATTGCTTCCCGCCGTCTGTACGCTTAGATTTTTTAAATTACTCAAGGAGCTCTCGGACTCTTAACTTGTTCAGAGTGACGAATAATTTTACTACTGTTGCCGGAAAATATTAAAACATTAAAAATGTATTTTGAAAGTGACATTGATCGTCTAACCCTTGACTTTTATATTTCGCCCCTGATATTAAAACCACCGCGAAAAGTAAACTATATTGACCTCGAGGGGTAACTGAGCGGAGGTTGGTCGGCCTAACGTGTCGATGTACCGATAAAAATAAATTGTTAAGCAAACGAAACGCAAACATAAATGTATCTGTATTGTCTAATCTCTTGAATTTTTTCTTAAAGACTGGACGTAAACGCAAACCATTTCGAATTTTGTGCAATAAGACGCCGAAACAGACATTTCAAGGTCGGTTTCTGCACGACTGCTTTCGTTTGCATTTGGTAGCCTCTAATTATTATCAATACAAATGAGCATTTCCAATGTAACTGGAATTTTGATAATTGGTCGCGAATAGTGACTTCGGTCGCTTTTCGATATAATTATATTATGCTTACCTACTTATTTTAACACAAGCAGATAAATAAATATGTAAAATATTATTTATGTACGTGATACTTTCGTTCAATCAATCGATTTGTATCATTCACAAGGCAATAGCGTCCCTAAGGTTAAAAAGTCGGTTCACAGTTGATTGTAAAGTAAGAAACGTGTTATTATCGTTACGGTTGGTCCCAGTGCGCGGCCCCGACTAGGGTGTAGGTAGAGCACAGTAGGGAGAGATCACAGCCTCGGCGCGGGAGTCGCGCCCGTCACGTGATGGCCGCTACGTCCGCTTGTGTTTTCTGCAGCCCGTCTTCGTCTGTCGACCTGCATACGATACAATATTTTTTTAAATTTATATTATATATTTTTTACAACATTCAAAGACGTATGTATAGTCTAGTGCTTGAGAATGTGGTACCTAAAATATAATTCTGGAGAAAAGTGGGTGTATGGGTACTTACACACTTCTGCCTATCCCTTCGGCGACAATTATTGAAATTTGTTGTGATTCCTCTCGATGTTTACCTTCACCGTAAAGCTCGTAGTGTGACCGATCACTGTACTAAAGTTCAGAAAAACTCATTGGTACAATCGGGATTCGAATTTTCAATCTTTGTGTATGTGTATACAGTATGTATATTAAAATAATTAAATAAGTGTTTAGTTGAGTGATGTGGGCGCAACAAGCGTGTTACCTGTAGACGTGCGCGGCGGCGGCCGAGCAGCGGTAGTGCGCGGCGTAGGGCAGGCGCGTGCGGCGGCGGGCCACCACGGCGCGGCGCAGCGTGCCCGGCCGGATGGAGTTGCGCGCCGCCGACACCGCCACGCTGCGCACAACGCACAATGCACATAGCACATTGCACATTGCACAATGCACATTGCACAATGCACATAGCACATTGCACACTGCACTATGCACTGGGCACTATGCACAATACACAATGCACTATGCACTTAGCACTCTAGCGCTGACAAAGACGACCTCTGCTCGGCCCCTCACGGAGAGCGCCGAAACGATAAAACACTAGCATCTATAGACAGCATTTTATGTACTTACTATACTCTATTGTACACCCAATTACAAATGCTGATTACGATTTGACCTAGTCCTAAACTAAGCGTAGCTTGTGCTACGGAAACAGGACAATGACACAGTTTAAGTATAATAAATAATAATAATAAATATTATAAACACAAACAAAAGACATCCAAGACTAAGACACAGATTATAGTGTTCATCATACAAATATCCATGCTGAGCAGGAATCCAAATGAAATGCCCTGTGTATGTGGGTATGTGAGTAGTGTAGTTACCGCGGCGCAAGCGCAGTTACGGTGGTGAGCACGACGAGCAGCCAGTAGGTGGGGTCGCCGAGCGCGGTCAGCAGCACGTGGTACGTGGACGGCAGGTTCCAGCACGACACGCAAACGGCCTGGTAGGCCAGCGTCACCACGAAGAACGACGCCAGCGAGCCCGTCAGCGCCACCACGTGGATCACCGTCTATGACGACATCATACACCTTGTACAGTGCGTAACTACATATTATTATATAACTAGCTATGCCAGAGACATCGCCCACGTGGAATTTATCAAAAAAAAAATTCAGTTTCCAAAATAAAAGTAGTCTAAGTTATTCCTTTTAACATCAGCTATCTGCAAGTAAAAAATCGGAAAAAGTGTCCCGTTGAAATCGGTCCAGCCGCTCCAGAGATTACCCGGAACAAATAGACAGACAGGCAGATTAAAATTTAAAAAATATAGATTTTGGTATTTGTACCGAGTATACATCCATATGCATTAAGTAAAACGCGTTTTTTTTTTTATATTACAAACAGACACTCCAATTTTGTTGGACGCAAAAACGCTACTTTTAGAAAAAAGAAGGAAGATTTGTACAAGAACTACCCGATATGGCAGTTATTGTTATATGTCATTAAATATTACGATTAATTAGTGTCAATCAATGACATGTCGTCAATGTCGCAATGACATCACGTCTTTTTATAATCTACTAGCTGTGCCCGCGACTTCGTCGGCGTGGACGGCTTTTTATCTTTCGTAAAATTTTTTTTTTCATTTAAATGTATCCTATGTTACTTCTAATACCTCCAAGAATATGTGTACAAAGTTTCATGATGATCGGTTAAGTAGTTTTTACGCGAAAGCGTAACAAACAAACTTACATTCACATTTATAATATTAGTAAGGATACATACACATATCATCACGCAGAGAGGATAGCTTTTTCGCTTCGTCCACATTCATCAGTCTCATACATTTAATGATATTAATATCGTGGAGTTTAACAACAAGCACCACACAACACATACATAGCAATTAAGTATTTCCTTCCAAAGAATTTAATAACATTTACATACACTGTGATACAAAAGGGCGTTCTTTAAAACCATGCAGGTGAATGCGACGAAATGTCCAGTTCAAACGTGCGATGAGAATTCAAACAAAGCCAATTCAATCGAGCCACAGCCACTTACTAGTTTCTTATTGAAAAGCTGCATGTAAGATAATCAGGCGTAATTACAATAAAGAAATATAATTTGAATAAGATAAAATGAAACTCGTGGTGAGATCATTTTGTCGGCGAACTATCTTACGACGTACAAGCACTACTGGGACGTTACCATTACGTTCTATTGTAATAATTATTCCTCACGCCTTCGCGCCCACGCCTACTTTCCCCCAGATATTTTAGGTGCCAACGTGCCATATGGCGATTCCATCGCCGTTACTCAAGCACGATTATACATACGCCTTTTTGAATTGCTTCTCAGACGTATGCAGGTTTCCTCTCGACGTTTTCCTTCACCGTAAAGCTCGTGGTGTGACTAATCACTCTACTTAAGTACAGAAAAACTCATTGGTACAGTCGGGATTCGAACCTGCGATCTTCATGTCGAACCAATCAGCCACCAAGGCTCTCAATAATTATTCAAGAGTGCGAAAAGGAAAGATAATATGAAAACGTTTATAAGTCTTCTGCACTCTTTAATGATGGTTACAATAGCACGCTATGATAAGTCCCTTCGTAAATATACATATTAGACTATATAATACACTGTTTAGTTTATTTTTTTATTGTAAATAAAGTTCTATGCTGCATGCGATAGTTTTACTGGTTATTTATACTTAAAATCTCTTTCTTAGCCGCCTCAACCGTAATTGTACCGCGGCGTCTCCTCTGTGCAGTGGGATCACTCGCGCGTCTTTGTGTAGTACATACATACATACATACATATCATCACGCCAAGTCCCTAGCGGGGTAGGCAGAGAGTATAGAGCGCCAGTTCTCTCTAGACTAGTATATAATAATAATATATATAGTAACAGTCTTTGTGTAGTACAACTATTTAATTGCTTCCAACACAATGTCACAATGCACTAGTATGTAATCCGTATGTCACATGTATTTATCTCTTTTTGTAGTTTCGTATTCAAAATTTTGTAAATTTTCGATTATGCTGCTATGGCACGTTGTACAATGAGTTGTTTAAGATGTCGAGTCGAGACAGTGTTACATAATCGGATATCGCCAGCGAGAGTGACGTCAATTGAAATTAATATTATAATTTAAAAAGTAGGTTCTAATATCTGAGAAAAGTAGCAAAAGTTAAGGGTGTTAATTTCCGAGCTAAATGATTGAGTAGTTCGAGTCCGAGTCTTACCCAGCTCCTAGTCTCTATGGCGACGAAGAGCAGCATGACGAGCAGGCAGCAGGTCATGCAGCAGACGCCGAAGGACCAGACGTCGACGGTGGTGTCCCAGTAGGCGCTGGCGGCGGCGAAGAATATGACGACGCTCATGTACACGGACTCGGCGAGCACGGCCCAGTAGGAGTGCGTGCGGTAGGCCAGCCCGCGCCGGCTCGCCGCGTACAGCCCCGCGCGCTCCACCAGCAGCGCGGCCGGCGCCACGCGGTCGTACGCACCTGCGCACGCGCACACACGTTACACACACGCACAACTGATCATGTTACGCGATTTGTTTATACATAGATGCACACTTATGTATATTACTAATGTCACGTGACTAGTTATATTGGTAGCTGCACACACACACACACACACATAGACACACATTACTTATGTCACGTGACTAGTTATATTGGTAGCTGCACACACACACACACACACACACACACACATAGACACACATTACTTATGTCACGTGACTAGTTATATTGGTAGCTGCACACACACACACACACACACACACACACACACACACACACACACACACATAGACACACATTACTTATGTCACGTGACTAGTTATATTAGTAGCTTTTTCACACATACGGACATTACTAATGTCGAGTAATATTTGTACACGCACATAAGCCCCCCCAGATGTCATGTCACTACTAAATCTAATATTGCTACTTGTATCAAACACGTCTCTTGACTTGTACGACAGGTGAGCCACAAGGGAGATTTTTCATATTATACATGGCAACCCTAGTTTTAGTGCGCAGTAAACTCACCAATGACCATGGGTGGCAGGGCGGTGAACATCAAGTTGTACGCCATGAGGTGGATCTGGTCGATCATCACCATCGACGAGAATCCACTGTACAATTGGTACCAGAATATTAGGAACACAAACGTCTGTGGACAAAGAAGTTCACGTTAATACGATAAGCAATATTGGTAATAATGACTGGACAGAGTGCTAAAAACTACCAGACTATAAACCAAATGCCCTTTTACCCCCGAAAACCCGTTATGGTGACAGCAACAGGGACCTCATTTATAAATAAACAGGATATTTTACCGTGTTTCATGTAAGAAACAGTGGTAAGGCAATAGCCTTCCCACGAGGGTGCTCGAAAGGGTAGGATACGGCGTAATTACATCCTCTTTTCTGAAGCTCATTGTGCTATGAATGTAGGCGACTACTCGAACCACGGATGAAATACTATGTTCAATAAGCGCTGGATTAATACATAGGATGTTTTATGCACAGAATACAGAAAAACCATCAAATATAAAATTTCAGAGCACAACTAGTTATAAATAAAGTGAAGGCAAACTCACGGCATTTTTGAGGAAGAAATACAGGATCATTCTGGCAAGACGGTCGTAGCACCAATGGCCATGGACCAGCAACAGTCGCTCGATGTACTTGAATCGTGGCAACGCGAAGTCGGACGCCATTACGGCTTGCATGCCCTCCTGGCCGGAGAGACCTGAAAGATCAAGCTTTTGTAATCTGATCAAGAATTTCAAGCAATTACCAACTTAATATTTAAACAAAAAAGGAGACTATGGTTTGGCCATTCTTTTCTTGACGGGATTTTTTTAACAGAACTTAAAGAATTAAAGAATTTTTACTAGTAACTGTAGTTGTATATGTAGTATGTGACGTTTAATAAGTGTTTCCTTATATTGAATAAAAGATTTTCCACGTTCCAAGTACCTACTTTCTGTTCATATGCGTATCATCTTATATTAATGTTTTAATATCAGAAACGCGCGAATGATCTCTCCGGTACTGCAAGAAACATATCTTGTAGGTACCTTTTGTAATAAATATGATATAGTTACTCACCCACGCCTACGTCGGCAGTCTGTATCATGGACACGTCGTTAGCGCCATCACCAATGGCCAGAGTGGTGACGCCGAGCTCTTCCTTCACTGCCTGCGATCGAGCAATATCACATTGGAAACTAGTGTAACATAGTACTAGGGTCTAGGGTTTGTTAGTACCCAATCCTCAAGGATTGGGTACACACAGGGTAAAAAGGATGCTATTAAGTAGTGATTAATTTAAAAACAATTGCCTGAAATTTTGTAAATGCATAGGAACCTATATGGCAACACAGGTGCCGCGGGCAGAGGGCAGTGCCAGTCTCGTACCTTCCCGATAGATAAGATAATTAAAAAAAACGGATTTCTGGGAATTTGCGCCAAGAGGTTTTAGTTATGGCAGCATAACTAAAACCTCTATTAGCCGGCAATAATTATGGAAATTGTCTCTCTTTAAAAAAATATTTCAATTAATCGTTGTATATGGTTTTTTTTTTTAAATTAGCAAACATCTTAATTATATTTATTATAAATGTGAACGTTTGGGAGGACGTTTGTTACTCTATCACGCAAAAACTACACAACGGAATTGATGAAATTTGCCATAGAGATAGATTAGCCGGCTAAACACATATGATGTATAGAGAACTGGCGCTCTATACTCCCTGCCTACCCCGTTAGGGACTCGGGGTGGTGATATGTATGTATATTATATTTCAGAAAATAAGTCTGATGATGTGTGATACTGAGACTATTGAGTGTATATAGATGATATAGATAAAGAGTGGGACACCTTACCTTGACGATGTAGGCCTTCTGCAGCGGCGTGGCGCGGCAGCAGAGCACGGCGGAGCAGCGGCGCGCCAGCGACAGGAAGGGCGCCACCAGCCCCGAGCGCCGGTCCAGGATGTAGGTGAGCGTGCGCCCGTCCACCACCAGCGCGCGCCCGCCCAGCGCCGCGCCCAGCCCGCCCTCCAGGTAGCTCTTGATGGTCGACTCCGCGTGCTCCTGGCACACATACAGCACCACGTGACCACGCGCACTTAGCCCAAACCGTACGAGCTTCTGGGACCGATTGGAGGACACTTCCGTACAAGCTCGTATCGCTCAGCTACCAATCAGTGTACCAGTTCGCTGGCAAAAGCATCTGCAAATCTCGAATACCTATGCGATATACCACACGAGCTACTGTGAACAATGTGATAATGATATTTTTTTGTGTCTCGTAACTTGTGCTATTGGTGTTATTTTCCGCAGTACTTAACTTTTGCTGATCCAATGCAATAAAAAAAAAACAACTGAAATGTTTGTACTCATGTCATAATAATTCATGATTTAAACTAGTTAAAACTAAACTAAACAAGAGAGGTAGGGCATAACGGGTTTCCCGTTCTAATTTGGAGCTGCCCGACTGGGGCATGACCAGACAAACTCAGTGTTTCCAACAAGCCCATGGCGTGGCACATAATCTTAGTGTGAGCTTACCTTGTCTCTGGACATTAGGTGCAGTAAGCGGTCGGTCTGTGAGAACAGCGCAGCGGAGTATGCGATGTTGATGGCGGTCTCGGGCTTGTCCCCGGTGAGCACCCACACCACGATCCCCGCGTCGAGCAGAGCGCGCACAGTCCTGGGCACGTCTTCCTGGAGCCGGTCCTCCACGCCGGTGGCGCCCACTAGCGTCAATGCGCTCTCTAACCGCGCGAGCGACTCACGGATTCGTTTTTCTCGACCTGTAATAACACAAGCTCGTCGGTTTCGAGTACTATTGACGTTCTCATACTTGAGTGTCCGATCGATTTCATCAAAGTAGAGGGAACGTGGTCTTCCTCTGCCCTTACTTCCACACACGCGAATATGCGGCGAAACGACAATAGCTCTGATCCGTAATACAGAGAGCAAAGCCATTGGCGTGAACGTGGGTGTGATTGATGAAGAAAGGCATTTTATATTGGTTCGGACTGACGGAAAGAACGAGTGAAGAAAGATTATCGAGCTGTACCTTCTCCAATCTCCGAAGCCCGCACGTGACCTGCAAGCCACTCTTCCCAGAGCGCTGGCTGCATAGTCCTCTTGGCCATGACCAGCGTCCGCAGACCCGCGCGCGAATACTCGCTCAGAAGCGAGCGAGTTCTATCATAGGCGGCCGACTCCGCTGATCCGGACCGCATCGGGGCAAGAGCGCCGAGTACTGTGCTATCGGCGCCCTTAACGTATAGTACCACCTGTTGATGGTAGAGGAATTCATTTTACAGTTACGTGAGCTACGATTTAAGTAAACAATTATAATTTGTGACATTAAGCTATTGTTTTGTTATGTACAATGTTTTCAATTTATGTGAATTGAATAATGTGAGTTTTTCGTCAAATAAGTAATTACACTTTAGTTACGTCAAAAGTGACCCATTTTTCCAGTATTATACTCCGTATGTGCAATCTGCAGCATGTGGCCCGCCTGATGGTAAGCGGTTACCGCTGCCTATGGACGCGTGCAACGCCAAGGGTATCACTCGAGCGTTGCCGAGACTGCAGGAATCTTTTCACACCCTTCTTGCAACTCCATGCTGCACTCTCCAGGGAAAACCTCAACGGGGAGCTCATTCCACAACCTGAGCGTTCGCGGAAGGAAACTCCTTTGCAACCGCGCAGTGCGAGACCTCTGTGGTTCCTAGGTATGGGGATGAATTCCCCGTGGATGGTGAACTCCCATTATACAGGGTGCGAATGAAACGGTACCTGTCCAGTAGGCATCCGCATAGCGACGGACATGCATTTCCTCGTAGCGTCGAAGTGTTGCACGCGCAGCACCTTGAGGCGGGTGAGCTCTCCGCGGATGCCCAGCTCCACGTCGTCAGGCGACCTCTGGCGCAGCTCGTAGCCGTACGCCAGAGCCGCCTCCGCTAACGCCAGTTCGTCTGGGCTCTCGGCTTCGAAACGGGCTAACTGGAACACATTAATAGTTACCATTAATCTTTTGATTTGTCTTTGAGATTGATACGAACACAATAATATATCTTCAAGCCTTCCCACAAGGGTCCCCAAGCGGTAGGCAGAGGTGTGTGTGACCCACAAACTTTCCACCAGAGTTATATTTTAGGTATAACCATGGAGTTTATTGCAGGTTCTTCTCCATGGAAACGACCAACCCGAACCGTGCACCTTTTTCGACACGATATGAAATAAAAATATTTTGATTTGATTTTTATATCCTCACGCATTCCCATAAGGGGTCCCCGAAGGGGTAGGCAGAGGTGTATAGGTAATACCCATTCACCGTTTTTCCGCCAGAAATATATTTTAGGTGCCAACGTGACAGATGGCGAGTCCATCGCCGTTACTCAAGCACGACTATATATACGCCTTTGAATTACTTCTCAGACGTATGCAGGTTTCCTCTCGATTTTTCCTTCACCGTAAAGCTCGTGGTGTGACTAATCACTGTACTTAAGTTCAGAAAAACTCATTGGTACAGTCGAAATTCGAACTGACTATCTTTGTGTTTCAGGAACATATTCGAGCTACTAGGCCACCACGGCTCTTATATACATAATAATATATTATACAGATATACACCTAAATAATTCGCAATGTCAAGACAAGGATTAGACTTTAATGTGATAAATCTTAGGACATAAAACAGGAATTGAAAATAATATCTGTAACAAGCTTTACAAAGATAATAATCGGCCTAGGACAAGTATTTCAATACATGCAGTACAAATAATTTAATTAATAAAGCGATTGGTTTATTATAAGAGCGTGTTGTGTAGTTGAAGCAGTAAATATTATACCAGCTCTATATCTCTTTGACCTATGTAGACGTTTGTGAATGTCAATTAACAAGGAAAACAATAAAAGTACGCAGAGAAAATCGTATAATTACACCGGTTTCACCATGACTGCATACATTGCGTTTTTGTTCCATCTCGATGTTCAAGGCATACCTGTTGTTCAACCGACGTACTCGGCTCGCTGACACTTTCATCTTTGCTGCCAAACCCCAGCCTCGGTAGTCTGATTCTTAGAGGGGACGTAGTAGACGGGGGCGGCGACGGCGTCGTTGATCGAGATTCTGTTAGCCGAGCGTATCTATGAGAGAACACCTGATTAATGGGAGCCATTCGTGACGTCATGTATCTCATGAGACCAACATTAAACAGATCCTGTACTCACTTATCGTTTGATCTCAACGTGCCGTTGGACCGCGTGGGTTTATCTGAGTTTATTTGCTCGCCAGAATTTGAGTTGCTGAGCTGCATCGTGTCGACATGAGGCTGGCTCACCACTACTGTATTGCACACTGCCAAGATTAAAAGAAATTCGCGGACCTGAAAGAAGATTATTAGATCAATATTAGGCGGTCTACCGCACTAGAGCACCTGACTTTACACAAGCTTTAGGTCGCTGGCTCGATTCCCGCTCAGGGTTATTTCTGTGTTGAACGCGAGTATTTGTACTTATGTCTTGGATGTCCTATGTAAATATCTATCTACATAAGTAAATCCATATATCGATGACTAGTTACCATAACACAAGCATTGCTTAATTTAGTTTGGTTTGGTTTTCTTTAAGGTATTAATAATTATATATTTATTTATAAATAAGTACATTTACCAATGTATGATGATGGAGATAATATACCTCATAGTTTGTTTGATCTTATGCAAAATAAATATAATAAAATAAATGTGTTGCGTTACAGCATGAATAAAGCCAAACGAGACATATTTTATCGGTCTTTTAGAAACGATTATAAGTGTATTTTGTTTTTTTATAAAGATCTAGCTGTACCGTACCCTTCGGCTGCCTGTTCACTTGCGTAATTTGATTTTTCAGTAGACTTTCTCTCCTCGCCAAATGACAGCAAGGAGTAAAAATGTGACCAAACTGATCTACACATATCTATAGGTGCTTGTATTAAGTGTATGATAAAATAAAAATACTAAAACCTTTTGTGTATGTTGAGCATCATTGCTGTCGAGTATATGCTGAATCATTCGCCTGTTCGGAGAGACCTGAGTAATGGGGGTGACCACAGGCGGTAGGTCGGACGAGGGTTCAGCGGGCGGGCCGGGGGGGTGGTCGTAGTCCACGCCGTTGACCGTGCAGCGACGGAACAGCATCTTATTCTCGGTAAGGGTGCCCGTCTTATCACTGAACAGGTAGTTGATCTGACCTAACTCTTCAGTAATATTCAGTGCTCGACACTCCGTCCGCGTGTTCGTTTGTGGGTCGTACATCTCGACGTCCTGGTGGATGTGGTACACCTGGAGCAGCTTGGTCATCTCTATGGTCACGTAGAGCGACACCGGTATCATCACCTGCAGGGCTATTATGTAAGTCCAGAATATCAGCAGGCCCTCGTACACCGGCGTGTCTGCCTTGGGAAGGAACGGCGTTGAGTTCACTGAGAACGGCATGTAGTTGTCGTACCAAATCTTACAGCCGACGGCGCCGGCACAACAAAGGAACAATAATACTAAGACACACCATATCACATCGGTGTTCATTTTCTTTTCTAACTTAGAGCACTTGTATCTTGGTCCACCATTATTGAGCATGGCCTTCGTTTCATGGCCGGCGTATACTACGATGCCTTCGACGTAGTCTGTATTCTTGATTGTACACTCTCGAAGGAGGAGGTTCTCTGACCGGAGCGGTACCCGCGTGCCGTCAGGGTGGGATATGGTGCCCGTAAATTGGTATATCTTCGTCGACGGGCGCTCTACCTCTACTGAACTTCGGAATTTCAGCGGATTAAATTCTAATTGCTGTAAAGGAAATACAAACATAATATATACATGGAAGTGGATGTGATAATATATACATGGAAGTGGATGTGATAATCTCTAAATGGTTTCGTTAATTGGTAGTTTATGCAAATGTTCACGTATTGCATGGTATCATATAATTATATTGTATTGGTGAAAGTGTTTTCTCAACTATGTCTGTTAAAAGGTAAATTATGAGTATTATGAGTATTATGACGTCATGACTGTTCTTTAGATAATTATCTACGCAACGAAGATGTTTCGACATACTCAAATACTGATAATATTAGCGTATATAACAATCTTAAGATATGTAATACAATGAGAAAATTACTCCTCAATTAACCTATTCGCATATGTAATGATTGTGGAATTACCTTTTCTCTGAAGCCTGGCGCTACTATTCTCTGCTTCAAATTGGTCTCTCCGTCTAAATTGCATGTATCCAGGTAGCATATCCCCAATGTATTGGACGAGTGAAGCAACACCATGTCTGCTGGCACCGCCTCGTTGTTCGATAAATGGACCAAGTCCCCTACCTTCACATCTCGCCATTTCATTCGTACATACCGCTCCGCTGATCTGCAAGTAAAAGACAACACATTGGGTATATTTACCTACAAAACAAACTACAAGTACACTATTGTGTCAGAAACAAAAGTGATAACTATGGCTTAATCCGTGTTTATTACCTTTCGCATATGAAATTGTAATAATTCTTTCCGCCAATATTTACGAATGAATGCCACAGAGTAGGCCAAGAGACACGTAACGCTATTGCACAACTGTAATAACATTCGTGACAAACAGCATCACCAAGGCTGCTGTGTATCCAATATACCTACCTAGTGTACTAATTTTGAAGCAATTAAGTTTAAATTCACTTTTTTATATCCGTAGTAAGGGCTGAATTTGGCTAGCATAATCGAGATAACGAGAGGTGTTTGTTCTTTGCCAATATCTCTTCTTTTTCAAGTGGTTAAATTACTTTATAAAAAGAAAAGACGTAATGTCGGTTGATGTTATTGCTTGGCTCCTCATAACGAGAGCGTGCCCAACCATGAAGTCAACAAACATCGCAGAGATATGAACTTTCTATCCTGGTGATAAGGCCTAAATTTATTCAATGTTTTCACAATAGGTATAGTGTTATTTGCTAAAACCCTTCTCATTGCGAGGTGTTAATAGCCATATAACCTGAAAAGACGTATTGTCGGGCGATGTTATCGCTCGACTGCGACACATAATGCGAGCACGGCCAGCCATGAAGGCGGCGAACGTCGCTGAGGAATAGCAACAGGTCTAACGGCGGTACAGAGCTGTTAAGCCGTGCCGCAGCGAAAGATGCCGCGATGATAACGGGCAAATATCCGCGCTTTCTTTTTTTGTACCATTTGTTTGTGCATGGGAGTTTGATAACAGTAAAGATAATATATACCTAGTGCATTGATCGCGATGAATGCGGAACTCTATCCAACGATCTTGACTTAGCACAAAAGTCTTTATTCATTTAATCGATCGACCAGCGAAGAGAAAGTTTGTGGAGTTTAATCGTATACCTACACACATTTACATCTTCATGCTTTCCCTAAAAGGTCCTCTAAATGGTAGGCAGAGGTGTCATATATAAATATAATCACGACGGGTCCCTTACGTGGTAGACAGAGAGGGTAGAGCGCCAGTTCTCTCTAGACTTATAGACTTCTTTCGCTGTAAGGTGCAATACAACACGATTTTTGAGACTTCTTTCGCTGTAAGGTGCAATACAACACGATTTTTGCCTCATATTTAGGTGCCACCTTAAGAATTTGTTCTCAACCGTATGCAGGTTTCCTCTGGAAAGATATCCTTTACCGTAAAGCTCTTTGTGTGATTAATCACTTACACAAATTAGTTGAGCTTTGAGGTATTCTTGAGTGGAGTTAAGAGGAAGAAAGAGATAGAGGATGTTAATAGAGAAGTGTGTATAATGTAGCCACTGGCGGATCCTAGACATCCGGCGTATTGAGCACTATGAAGTAATAGTTGAAAGCGTGTCAAATTCAACCACGTGAACAATTGAATGAGTACAGAGACAATACTACCATACTCTGTGGCTTTTACACTTACACAAAACATTACAATCGTTATGCAATACTGAATGTAGGTAATGCGGTTATTAATAAATAGATGTAAAGATTGCACGGACGTCACATGAAAACGGATATTATGAAAATCAGCCGTGTTGCCAGCAATTAAGTCGGCAACTCGATACGATGGGCAAGCGACATCATTTGTGATGCTAGCGTCCATAAGTGGCGGTAAGCGCTTACCATATGGCCGACCGCTTCTTTGCCACCTTGGTAGTACAAAACAATAAATCACTTAAGTAGTTTGAGACCTTCCGTACAAACGTTAGTGTCTTTTCTTTGATCATACTTGTCCGTAATTTCTTTCCTTTAGCGATTTAGACGACAGACATACAGACAGACCAACAGATATTCGCATTAATTGACGCAAGGGAGGCTGTTAGGTCTAGGGTCGAGGGTTCGACTTGTGCTGAACACGACTATTTGCAACTCAGGTTCCTTACGGGGTAGGTAAAGAGTGTAGAGTGCAAGTTCTCTATCTATCTATATAGTTATGTGTGTGTATCCGCTCTCTAATTCCCATAGAGTTCCCATTCTCACAAACTTTGTTTGGGTCTAGGTCAATTTGTGTGAAATTGTCTCAAGGTAGTATTCAAATTCTTTTAAATTATGGTCTACCCAAAATGGGCAAATTATACAAGATCTTATGGTGCTACGAATAATTAGTACCATAGCGTTTGCAACAATAGTGTGGCGATGTAGTTCTGAATATTGTACTAACCGTGGGAACACAACACTCCCCACGAACCATTAATACCGTATAAGAGCAAACATATCATCACGCCGAGTCCCTCAAAGTGTACGCAGAGAGAGAAAAGCTACAGTTCTCTCTTGAGTTACAGGCCTGTTTCGCTTCATCCAGATTCATCAGACTCTTAATACATGATCGCCGGTTTCTTGACTTTCGTCGTAGTTAGATAGTGGTCCTTCTCTGATCTGGCCTACCGGACGCTTTGCATTATTTATCCATTTTGGTAACCTTGCTTTACTCGACATTTCTATATAATAAAGTTTGTTTGTTATACCCGCGGGGCAGAAAGTCCTTACTATGTGTCCAAACGAACGAGCTTTTCTAAAATTTACCACTACACCTCATTTTCGTATGAAAGTAATTTGTGTAAAGGCTTGATGATGTTTTCTAACTAAACACACAGCCGTGCCACTTCCAAATGTATGCCATAGGCGTAAACCACTTCGGTTGGTGACATTACACCAAGCGTAAACATGACCCGCATATGTCCGGGTCACATTTGGTCAGCACACCTGTCATTTCACCTAAATATTACTCACTCGGGTTCATTAAGTTCTGCCGATTTCGAAAAGGATGAATATCTTCACGCAAAAATAATATGATAGCTCGATAAAAACTAAATTACTTTTCTATTCCACTAATCAACATGCGGCTCAGCTGATAGTAAGGTAAGTTATTACTGACCTCCATGAACGCTTGATTCAACTTACTTAACGGTCGCGCGTTGCCGACCCTGCAAATATCTTTCACACATTCCTTGAAGAACTCCACCGGGAGCTCATTGCACAGCCTGAACGAACGCGAAAAAGAGACTCATTTGAAACCGCGCAGTCAAAACACCTATTTAATTAAAGCTCAACGGCCGCAAAGTAAAAAGGATTCGTGACGCACTGTCGAAACTTTCATTAGCGCAGCTTGTTTACCTCCGACACGGAATTAACGTGGGCGGCAAACACACGAAGAAACGATAAACACTAGTGCGTAGCTGTACAAAAATGTACTAAGCACCTACACTGTACTTATAATCGATTAAAATAAAGATATTCCTGAGTGTATTGCTTAATCTTATCAAATTATCTACATAACTGTACATATTAAAAAACTTTGCGTCTCCCCTGACGCTTCTCCATCGCTACAAAAACAAATGAACGGATTTTTATACGATTTTCACTACCGGTTATTTATTATTTCATGGAAAGTTTGTATGTATACCTTTGTTTGTATGTATACATTTGTATGTATATGTGTTCTTTATCACATTATAGGTATAGTTAGTTAGTATGTAGGCCTTCATCTCACGCAATAGTCATCGGCATTGGTGACCAACACTCAGAATGGACCTTTAGGGTGGGCAAAGTACACTGTTAAAATATCAGCGCTTTTTATAAGTGCGGACTCGTCTGGAACACGTCAAGAGTATATAAGAGTCAAGAATATATAAATGTTTTCTATAAAAGAACTTGTAAGGTTTAAAAAGCTTGTTAATAACATCTAATTATTAATATTTTGTCAGCGGATAGCGCCGCGGGGTTCAGCTAGTCTGGCATGAGCCTTTGAGAGGCTGATAACTCTGGGCATAAATGCCATCCGCCATCTCATAATAAAGCCATTTGTATGTTTATGAGAGCACTTGGGTGATTAACGTGTCTTTATTCGGCAGTAACCTACAATTAGATTTATCTCTCATGTTTCAAAGTCGACGTTATTGCACTTTGCAAGTGTGTCAAGTTCACTCGCTGGCTCACCTATCTGTGTCGTGTGTAACACAGCCAGTCGACCACGCGGAAGCAATCACGTGCAAAATCTAGTTTACTAACAATTTATGACGGACTTTAGTCGCAACTACTGCTAACCGCGACTTTGACCGAGTAGAAATACATTTAAAAAAATGTTTTGTTCGAAAAAGCCATTTATATGTATAATACATATTCTGATAGCGTATAAAAGGTTGAGATTGACCGTACCAACCGTTACAGTAAAATTGATAATTAGGTGGAATTCGTCCACTATTTAATGAAACTGAAATGTTTGCATCGAACCATAATTCATTTTCTAAATATTAGCGTAACTCCATAAAACATCAGATATCTCGCAGAGTAAGTTCAAGTACGTCAAAATCCGTGCAACAATTTCGGACTTCCGCCTGAACAAACAGACAAACAAACATAAAAAAAAATATTAAAAAAAATAAAAATGTTTTTTCGTATAAGCAATTTCATAATTCATGTGTATTAGTCAAAAAGCTTTTTATGACCTTACAAACAGCCATTTCAATTTTATTTATACGTATAGATGTTTGAGTAACAATGCGTGTGATATGAATATTATTGTTTTTTTGCAAAGTAAAGTTACAACAGCGTAATTTTTGTTTGTTTATTCCGAGTGATTTTTTCAAGTGATTATCTCAACCTTGTCTCAACAATCGATGATGTAAGATCGATCATCAATCGTCAACTAAAGTATTAAAGACAGTTGAATCATCGCACTGAAATACACGTAAGTATTGTTTGTACAATATTTAATAGTGCGTGTGTGTACACTTGTTATTGATTGACGGAAAAGCAATAAAGATACATAGCTTCAATGTTAGCGTCATCACATATTATAGAACAAGCCCAAACACTGAAAAATCTAATGTTTTATATATTTTTCCTCATATCCTCACGCCTTCCCACAAGGGTCCCCGAAGGGGTAGGCAGAGGTGTATAGGCAATACCCACACACCTACTTTCCGCCAGAGGTATATTAGGTATATATATATTTTTCATGATTTTTTTTACAGTTTCATCGTAAATTTGGTGATTCATTTTTATTATTTATACGCAAACACATTTGTGATACGCGAGTAAGGTAATAAATAAGGATAATATTATATCATAATCTATTTGTGAATAATATTAACGCTTCATTGTAAAAATAATTTGGCTTATTCGTATTACGAAATCCAAATGAAATAGTAGGTATTCGAAATAGTGTAGAGATAACTCTCAAGTCAAATGAGCTTTCAAGGATTCGTAATTAAAATCAAACACTTTATCTTCTAATTTTATGTATACGAAAGTTTGTGAGGACGCTGTACCTCTTTCACGCAAAATCAATTGAACGGAATAGGATGAAAATTCAGAGATATATTATTAGCTGGATCAACACATAGGATACCGAGGGACACACCTAGTAATTATGTGCATACATGTGTCAAACAAGTCTCAAGTGTAAACATTTTTGAAGGCCGCGACGTTAATCTCAATGTCAAATGATAGCCTGGATTTGATATTAAAACTCGACATTGTTGCCAGCTAGGGAGAACAATAACACATTACATAATACTTATCCCTGGTTCCTTAAAATTAAGAAAAGCGTTGCTGGCCGTCATAATGATACTCCAATGAATATGTTGTAAAGGAAACTTTAAAACCAGCTCAAGTTTCCGGATACCCGAAAGAGGCCTCTAACGTGGCTTTACTACAAACTCAGCCATTTATAAGCCAACGACAAAACAACAGGGATTAACAGCTCAACACCTAGCGAGTCATGTGGAAACTGGAACAGCTTGAAGATCAAATAACGGTCAACAATCTTAGTACTGACCGTGCCATTGTGGTTAACCTTCGCGAGAGCCAACTAGGCTACGAAATGAATAAACATTAAAATAACAATAAGCTTAATCTGTACTATGAAGCCGTGGTGGCCGAGTGGTTAGAGTAGTTGCCTGCAACACAAATATTGCATGTTCGAATCCTGACGGCACTAATGAGTTTTTTCGAAAAGTACAGTGATTAGTCACATCACGACACAGGCGAAGAAAAATTTCGAGAAGAAATCTGCATACGTTTGAGAAGAAATTCAACGACGTGTGCATAAGTATATTCGTGCTTGTGTAACGGCGATGGACTCGCCATCTGTCACCATTAGCACCTAAAATATATCTCTTGCGCAAAGTTGGTGTCGGGTACTACTTACCCCTTCGGGGACCCTCTATACTAGTAATAAAAGGCATAGCCTGTTTTTCGCACGTGCTTACCTCAGGAACTACTAATTCGATTTGAAAAATACTTTTTGCATTAGAAATCACGTTTACTTACTAATATTTTTAATGTGAAAGTTTGGATGGATGGATGCTTATTACTCAATCACGCCGGAACGGCTGTGCGGATATTATAGTCTGGAATAGGCCATAGATGCTTTACACTGAATAAATAAAAGGTCTGCACTAATATTATCAAGAAGAACCAAATTTACCAATAAAAAAAAATCTATCACCAAGCTACATTATTCCGGAGCAACATGCTAGGTATATGTATACTGTATATAGGCCTATTTTTCTTATAATATATGTATACATATATAGTCAAATTAAACGCTAAACCACGAGACAGCTACTTATGAATAAAGGAAATAAAAAAAACGATTCAAGGTTAATTGTTACGAATAATTTTGCGTGAGAGCTCATTCATGCGAGCCGAGACCGCTTCCAGGTCACTTTCTCTCAGCTGATGGCGGAACGCGTTTGATACTTGCTTAGTCATCATTCAGCGAATCTTGGCCAGGGCAGTGTGAAGGTCGAGACGTTCACCGTCGGCCTTACCATCGTCCGCGCCTTCGGCACAATGAGATCGTGTGACTTTACGAGGAATGGTAAGGTGGAACGTGTACGTGGGAGCTGCTTTAATGCCGTTTTGTTATTCAATTGTTTATGCACAATATAGTGAATGTTCAAAAAGCGATGCTTTAACGGCGTCATTTTATTCAATTGAAAGCTTAACAGTATTGTTTATATAGTGCTTTGTAAAATCTTCTCTAATATATTCTATAAATAAGCAGAGTTTGATTGTTTGAACACGCCAATTTCAAGAGTCACTGACACAATACGCAAATTAAATTTGATAAGTTATCATTGTAGATATAGATAGGCCGATTAGGGAGGAAGGATTAATAATTTTATGCAACTCATCCATCCAATGGGAGGAGCAGAGCATTATTCACCTACATATATTACATGCGTATACAGATTGTAAGCATAATATCACCAACTTTTTCCTTAGACTTTCATACGCAAATATTTCTTAAATTTTAACCTATAAATCTATGTTCACACTCACACACAGATTGTATACAATAAGTAAATAATCATTTTGTTGTTCTCAGTCGGGTATGTTTTATACCTATTCTACGCTGCTAGTTACTATTAACCAATTTTTATATCCAGAGGCATGGGCCTGCTTAACATTAATACAGGCTTTTGTCCGCCTAACAATGTAAGCATTTGCAAATGCTTTATGCATTCCGTTCGGTAACCGACTAACATATTTTTAACCAATTATACCTTAGCATAAGTACTTTGTTTAACTGTTTTATTAATAAAAATATATACTTTTTGTTTATTTATTATTTATATGTGGTACTTAATTAAATTGAGCGCAAGTAAAACCGCAGGGCAAAACTAGTGCTCTATATTAGTACTAAATAAAACCGGCCAATTGCTAGTCTCAATACGATGTGTGTACGAAGCTTATGAGTTTTTTAAACAATTATAAAGATGGCTGTTCGTACTACAAAAAAAAATGGTTTCGATAGCCCATTGAGGAAGGCTATATCAGCATGCACCTACCCAAGCGGAGAGGAGTAATAGTCGTATACCTATTACCTACATGAATATAACGCACAGCCAACCACAGGGCACAACTTTAATTATTTAAAAAAAAAAAACTTAAATGTAATAAAGATGTGCATATTTCATTTTGGGAACATTATTCCATGGGGGTCTGTTATTCAAGAACTGGCGCTTTATTCTCTCTAGCTACTCCCGTGGGGACTCAGAATGGCGATGTGTATGTATATGCCTCTATAAGTCTATATATTATGCTAAAGTTTTAATAGTAAAGATTACCTAAGACAATTTTTGATCATTCATAAACAATAACAATATATAAAATGATATCACACGATTGCGTCACTTCATAATAACATATTCGGACCTGAATATCAATAATGATAAACAAAATCATCATTAAGGCCTTCTGTGACGAATATTTTTAAGAAGTAAGACTTCTTTATTTATTTGTGAAGTAAAGTCGTTGGGGCCGAGTGGTTTCGTAGTCGCCTGCAACGCAAAGTTTGCAAGTTAGAATTCAGATAGTGTTAATGAACGTATCTGAACTTACCACGAGCTTTACGGTGTAGGAAAACATGGAAAGAAAGCTTGAGGAACGGCTCTCGTCGAAATCTGTCACGTCGTTTTAACTCCATGTCGATAGTTTAGTTAGTTAGTGTAGTTAGGTGTGAAACAAATGTTAACTATAGCAATTCTGTCAATACTAGTATTTTGTCGACTAGGTTTGCCATTGAAACCGAAGTCGTGAAATCTATTTCGCCGCATACACGGTCAGTCAGAATAGTATATTTAATACCCACTCTACCAGAAGGTTTGGTAGAGTGAGGTCATTTCACGACCTTCTTGAAGTACTTCTTGAAGAAGGGACTCTGACTTAACAGGGAGTTCATTCAACAACCTTGCACCCACGCAAGGAAATTATATTGAAACCGCGATATCTGTTTGGTTCCAAGGTAGGTATAGGGATAAATTTATAGGTTGCGTTGTCGTACATAAATAACTCTAGAGGTATAAGTAAGCAATTAATTAATTCGGTGTAGGAAACCGCGTATAATTTACATAATGAAGTACATTTTTGCGGCTCGCTTAACACTATCTCACTTCCTATTGAGATTAGAACGCTCTCGTACTGAGCGTACAATTCATTGCCGCCCGATCAAGGTTTACCTCTTGCCGATATTTTTTTTTTATACAACAAGAGTGGCAAACAAGCATACAGCCCACCTGATGGGAAACGGTTACCGCAGCCTATTTACGCTCACGATACCGAAGTATCACTTGCGCGTTGCCTCTCTGTGTTCGGAGAGTTGTAGTGTGTTGGCAGCATAATGGGTTTAATCCCTCTGCTTCCAACACAATGTAACAATCCTCCCCCCTCCCCAAGGAGCTCATTACTGGAAATTCGAACGGGAAACTCCGTTATGCCCTACCTCTCTTCATTTTGTTGTACTACAAGTGTTATGCATGTGAAAGTTTGTGAGGATGTTACAGAATTGGATGAAATTTGGCACAAACATAGATTATAAATATCCTCACGCCTTCCCACAAGGGTCCCCGAAGGGGTAGGCAGAGATGTATAGGTAATACCCACACACCCACTTTCCGCCAGAGGTATATTAGGTGCCAACGTGACAGATGGCGAGTCCATCGCCGTTACATAGATTATTTGCTCGATTAACACCCAAGATAAGTATTTCAACAAATATTATAAATGCGAAAATATCTGAGCAAGTTTGTAACTCAATCACGCCAGAACGACTAAACGGAATTGTATGAAATTCGGTTGGGAAGAAAGGTATGAGATCCAAAGAGATGGATTACTCGCAGGATATGTTTAACTGCATAAAAAAATCTACCAATGAAATCACTTCAATCTCCAAATGAAAATGCGGGGCCATAGCTAGTGTAAAATATACTTCTATTATTACTTTTAAATATTAATTAATCCGTATATTTCCTACACATCATAAATTGCTTTCCTACTGTACATAAAAAATATACATTTTCAGTCATGTAACTTTCACATTTAATTATAATTAATTAAATGTGAAATTAAACCCGAACATCATTACATTTAGTCACTGTGGAAACAGTGGCCTTACTCGCTGATAAATACTAACAACCATTTGAAATATATAATATTTTCCAATCTGTTATAGCATCGAATAGGGACGCGACAGTTTTTTTTTGCGTTTTACGACACTTGTCAACGTATTAATATATTATTAAGAGTTAAAGGTCGTAAATTTGTACAAACGAGGTTATATCGGAATCACACCTACTATATCTTCATCATAATTTTCAGCCCACATGCACCCACTGCTGAGTATAGGCCTCCTCGGTTCTACGCGCCAGTATTCTCGGTCCTGAGCCAGTCTCCAGCACAGTTACCACCACTCCTACTAATATACTAACGTAGTTTCATCGTCTAGATATTAAAAAATTTCAGAAGGGTACTCGAAGGGGTGGGCGTAGTACACTCTATCGTCTTCTGGGTGGACATACGCTGTATATTATCCGATCACTTTAACGGGAGTGAGCGAAATAGCAGTTTCAGCCAGTACTTACTTTATTTCTGTTAATAACAAACGGTACGACGATGGTAGTGAGCAATGTTTTAAATGGTCGCATTACAATACAGCGTCCATTGGTTTTTACGACCCTGATAAACTGCTAGAAATACGTAACTGTTATACCTAATAACAGTAACTGCAATTACGTGAAATACGCTAGTGAAAGTACCTATTACGATACGATGTTCGAATCATTGTACTAGCCTACAGATTCGATGTATGATGTACACGTTAACTTTGTTTATACATTACTATTCCGCCCCCTTGGGAATGATGATATCAGCCTTCCTCAATAAATTCAGGGCCTTCTAATGCAAGGGGAAACGTTAAAATTAGATGATCTTAAGACAACCTTGGTACGTACCTTACTCCCTCGTCACATTTTCCATTCCCGGCAAGCTGTTAAATATTCATTTGTCTTTTGACACCTAAAGGGTCGCCGGTAGGAAGCGTATTAGGTGCTAGCCTATAGCCGTCTTGAGACATACCTAATAACGCTCTGCTCGGCGAATCTGGACGAAATCCTTTTAGCTTTCACGCTATCCGATGTTTATAATTTATATGGCAATGATATTGACTGCGGAAAAAGTTTTATCTAATCGAGTTATTCGAATCCCGACTAAACTTTAATACAGTGATCCACAACGAGTTCACACCATGAGGTTTGAGAAGACATTCAAACATGTATTTTATGTACATTAGGTATTTATGTATGTATAGTCGTGGTTGAGAAACGGTGATGGAATATGTAATTTGTAACATTAAGGCGCTCCCTATAGGTAGACACATTATACTATGCTTAGAGGTGTTAGGTGTAGTAAGACCACAGCTGGTATATAGAGTTTTGTTTCACAAGCGGTTTTGTTCGCGTTATATTTTAGATTTTGTACGAGGAAAAAATACAATTTCGATCCACTATAATACGACGATCCGTACTGACGTCATAGAATTAACAAACGAACACTTTCGCGCACAGCAATATTCATAATACGCATTAGAAAGTTAGGATTTTAGGAGTTTGCCCGGATTCTAGAATCGAGTTAAACGAAACTAAACATGTATTTAACACTTAATAATAATAACAATAATAATAAATGTCTTCGGACGATTTCACTCAAACTGACCGAGTCCCAAACTAAGCATAGCTTTTTACTATGGATAACGGTATACAAATTATATACAATGCATCGTTATCGCTTTGGAATAAAATGTAATAAATTACTTATTTATAAGGAAACTAGAAATAAAATACTTATTATGTAAACATCATCGTAAAATATATCTAGGTGCTACGATTAAGTATCATTAATGCCTGCATTAAGAGCAGATATAATTTAAAATTGCTTAGAAGAGATAGAGAACCATGTTCCAACTACCAAGATCAGGTCGATCAAACACTAGGATGGGAACGTCGAACGATACAACAAATGAGGTCTCTAAGTTTAAAGAGTAGTAAGAACTGGTGCGATGTTATGTAGACTAGCCGTGATGTTATGTATACGAAATTAAAACAATTGATTAATACACCTACGCTATGGACCACAAACAGGTTAGCCTCGGTTATTTTTTTTTTATATACCGAAGTATCACTCGCGCGTTGCCACTCTGTATTCGGAGAGTTATAGTGTGATGGCAGCATAATGGGTTTAATCCCTCTGCTTCCAACACAATGTAACAATCCTCCCCCCTCCCCAAGGAGCTCATTACTGGAAACCTTATTCACCGCGTAAAAAAATGTGTTATTTGGCTACGGACTTCTATAAGGTGGAGGTCCTGCCCCAGTCGGGCAGCTCCAAATTCGAATGGGAAACCCGTTATGCCCTACCTCTATCGGCTTAGAGGAAAGAGAGTTCTCTCAGTCGGGAATTCCCCAACAATAATGCTTGCCCACTATATGTACTCGTACGTATGAGTATTCCTGTTGAACCGTATTACTCATCGTGTTTCCTCATCAAATAAAGTATTTGTGGAACATTCTAAAATAGCATACCCTGATAAGACGTCTGGCATATTGGACATCGCAGTAATTCAACATTCATTTCACCATCAAATTTAGTATCTAATTACTACAGCTATTCAATAAATTACCAGATATACACATTGAATACCTTTAGGCATTGGCGATATAATTTATCCATCAGATAAAGCATTACCTACCTTAAATAAGTCACTTCCGTTCAAGTGCAATTTTGATAACAGATGTCAATTCTTCGACAGGCGAAAAGTCATGATTTATTTATCGTGGCCGATAACTAGATACACGGTAGTGCCCTACTTCGATCATGTTATGACATAACTAGAACTTAAGTGCTACTATCCCACATTATATTATAAACTAGCTGTGGCCGCGACTTCGTCCAAGTGGAATTTAACAAAAATGTATAATAATATAATATATATTTTTTTCAATTTACCTGGATCAAATAGATCGGACTCTGAAGGACGGGAACGTTAAGAGTACTCGAAACCGACGAGCATGTATGAAGAGACTGATGAATGTGGACGAAGCGAAAGAGGTATGTAAGTCTAGAGAGAACTGGCGCTCTATACTCTCTGCCTACCCCGTTAGGGACTCGGCGTGATGATATTTATGTATGTATGTATATTTTTTTCAACTGTTCAGTTTCATCAGCTATATGCCAGTGAAGCCGTTTCAGAGATTAGCTGGAACATACACATAGACAGACAGAGAAGAAATTTAAGAATAAAAAATTGAGGCCTGTCCTTGTAGGGGGAAAGAATTAAGGCTGTTACATATACGGTAATGCGGAAATAGCTGGATTTGCATAAAATTGGGTTTGGACAAGCCTCGTATACACGCGTTGTCCTTGACAGCACCATGAAACGTAATTATAAGAAATGTCACACATGCCGGTAGGTCAAGGTTTGACACAATATTACACTATGTATGAAACTATTTAATTAGAAATAATCATTAAAAAAAAACACATTTTAGAAGGCACAGTTTGTTTGAACGCTCTAATTCTCAGGAACAACTAATGACATAAAAAATACATTAGGTAGGCCAATGGTTGAGAACGAGGAATAATTTTGTTGTTAACTTCTGTTAGAATATTCTAAATATTGCTATCTTAATCTCTCTCAAAGTGATACGTAATAGGGACTACTTACTCTTTTGTTTACTACAATATGTTATTTAAATACATAAACATATAAATATATTTTCATGATCACGGCGAGTCCCTTATGGGGCAGGCATAAAGGTACTGTTAAATGTGGATGAAGCGAAACATGTCTGTAAGGTGGCGGATGAAGAATATCTTCCGTACATACAGAAATGTGGAATATATTCCATTTACAATGAACATTCCAATTTGTTTGCATATCAAACAATTACGTGTACTTGGTGAAAAAATTTGAGCTAATGTTAAAAAGACGACCGATTTTCTCCATCTAGAGAACCTATCAACGTCCTTCTTGAAAACACTGATAACGATAACTTTATAATACAAACACATTTATGCTACTGGATTTATACGGCGATGGATTCGCCATCTGTCACGTTAGCACATAAAACATATTTCTGGCGGAAAGTGGGTGTGTGGGTACACACCTTTACCTACCTTTACCTACTCTTTCGGGGACCGTCGTGGGAAGGCATAAAGATATATATATATATAATACATATTTAGCGTCCAACAGTTCCGTGTTGTTTACGTGAAATAAGTATTTGAATTCTCACTATAAATAAATAAATAATTACCTGGGACATTTCCACACAAATTGAACTAGTCCTAAATTAAGCAAAGCTTGTGTTATGGTAACTAGACAACGATATATATTTACTTATATAGATAGATATATATACATAAATACATAGGACATCCAAGACTAAGGTAAAAATACTCGTGTTCATCACATTAATATCTGCCCTCAGCGGGATTCGAACCCGCGACCTCAAGTTTTGCAGTCAGGACCTCTAACCACTAGACCAGATGGTCGCCCTACTATGGCATAATATCTATGTATGTACATACTACCTACATATGAAATACATATGTATTTACCTTAAATGCTTTATGTATATTTAATGTCGATGGCTTGAGCATTAACATTTTAATGGAATGAGCAATAGGAAGGTGTGAGAAATTAATGTAAGTGTTGACCACGGAGTCATCCACGACCGAGCTATTCAGTCGTCCACGATTTCAATTTAATGGTTTTTTAACGACTAATTCGTGCCATGAATTTCGATCCAAATCAAACCATATACCTAAACCATCGATAGATTACGCTCATTCCTTTACGTTCGGCCACCATCTATTAGCATACGCAATCATTGCACTATGGAAACAAATGGACGTATAAAGTAACGTAGTTAGAACAATTGCTTCAAATAACGATAGAAACTAGGCCATTCTGAACATTTGTAATGCATCACTCCAAAAAAATCATTACTACTAAGACTCCGCTAGTTTTGAAAGAGCAATACAAAAAAGAATTGCCAAGATTCTTGACGGACTCTTATGTGTATAGAAACCGCCTTCCGAATTATCCGAATCCGTATTTTGTAATGATATCCGAATGGTAAGCGGTTACCGCATTACGCTTAGCTACAGGGTCTTAACACGTATGTTGCTAGACTGAAAAAGTTTCCTTCTTGAAGAACCACATGTTGTACGCTCTGAAGAAATCCTTAGCGTGGATTCATTCCACAACCTTAGCGTCTGCGGTAGAAAGTTACTCTGAAGTAGGTGCGAGACCTATGTGACTCTAAGGAGATTGATTTATGAGTGTATTATCAGCTAGTGGGCGACGCCTGTCTCATCAATTACAAGGGGTGTGAGAAGCATAATTGATTGAATTAGACGACATAGTTACTATTGAATGGAACTAGCCTTGCGACACCCACCCACTTGTTTGAACTTAAGTGTGAAATGACGCAAGTATTACCTTGACATCACCACACTTATGAACGCAGGAACACTTACGAGCTGGTGGTCAGGTACTTATGACTGCACTGCCAAGATTTAATAATAACCAAAGTAATTAAGAAAATTCATTCGGTATGAACCAATTTCACGAGCTTTTCGGTGAAGGAAACCTCATGAAGTCGGAGAAGATTTTTAAAGGTGTATGTATCTACTGTTGTGCTTTGAAACGGTGATGGACTCGCCATCTATCGCCTCACGTTGGGACTTAAATATATCAACGCTGAAAAGAGGGTATCTAACTACACCTAAACACCTCTTCGAGCACCCTTGTGGGGAGGTAGATAATTAATAAAATTACAAGTAGGCAGAGAGATTAGAGCGCCAGTACACTCTTGACATACATAGATCTATATTTATTACTAAAGTATAGATAGTGTCATCCACGAAGATGCGCCCCACTATTCTTCCCCATAGTTTATAGTGTAAATATGCAACCTTCCAATAATCTTTGATTATTATCGGCACACACTGATTACTAATGAGTGCACACGCACACTCGGGTTATACTCCCCGCACCAGCGGCCCCTAGACTAGAAATTGGTGGAGCGCGTCATCGTGGACAGCACTATCTAATCTATGTATAAATGATGTCAAATCATCGTGTAGCATCTTTAGTACGGTACTTATTGCTTACCCAAATCGTGAACTGAGATTATTTATGCCTGAAGTACCTACACACCGCTGAGGATTACGAGTTGAGTATTGCTATGCGTGTAAACGTGCCCAATAGGGAATAGGCCAATGATTTATATACTATGCTATGATTCATTTTAAATTGTACAGTATTGTGTAGTGATAGAGAATAAGTAACAACATTTAATCACCTTACTATATATGAACACGAGTAGCTGTGCCCCGCGGGTACATCCGCGTATAAATTGCCTGTGGTCGTATTTTTTTTTAATAAAACCTAGCCTATGTGTTAATCCAGCTGATAATCTTACTCTGTGCCAAATTTCATCTAATTCCGTTCAGTAGTTTTTGCGCGAAATAGGAACAAACAGACAGACTTTCGTATTTATAATGTATTTATAATTTTAGTAGGATAAACCTACACGCGTATTTAAAACCGCATATTATTCATTATCAACAAACTCATACGTTAGTTCATTATAATTAGTTCATTAAAAGTGTACGCGCATTATGGACATGTATGAATGTGGATGACACAAAAGAGATCTGTTCATCTAGTGACAACTGGCTCTACTTTGTCTGCCTACCTCGTGAGCAACTCGGCGTGATGTGTATGTAAGTGCACGCGATTATAACGCCATCTATTGAGAAAGTATTCAAGTTATACTTATCTAGTAATGTATTAAATATTTGAGCTCAACCTAATGGTATTTGAATTACACACAGACTAGCATTGATTTAAAGATTAGGATATCAAATATTTAAGCAGTACATTCCATTAGGCTGGCCAAGTAGTTGACAAAACTATGTAATCACGCTGAGAAGCGCAGTGCCGTTAACCTATTCGCTTTCTTTTACAGCCATGTAAGGGCGCACGCGCAGACAATATTGCGATAGGACGGCTACGAGGCGTGACTTCGCTACATGGAACATATGCTTTCGTCGGGGCCTTGAGTAATGCAATTATTCATCTTACTGTACTAAAATTTATTTCAAATCTAAGGTCTGTGAGCATGTTTGATTCTTCCTTAATCACGCCAGAACGTAAGTCTAGAGATACTGGCGTTCTACTGTCTCTGCCTACCCCTACTCTGCGTGATGATATGTATGTATGTATTGATTATTAGTTGGATTAACACAAAGAATACGATTAAATTACAGGATCCAATTTTACGCACATTTAACACTACTAGATACATGTCCACAATTCAGTAGTTGACGAAACTAAAACGAATATAAAGTTTTCATAATACTAAGGCGGCAACAAGAGGCTAAGACCTCCTAAGCAAGGAAGGGCAGAGGATCTACCTCTGCCCCTCCTTGCTAAGGAGTTGGAGCGTAGTCCAACTACTTAGATCAAATTGATTCAACACTCAACATTGGCCAGCGCAAAGAGTAGTCGACTCTAACGAACATGTATGGTGAGACTGGTGAATGTGAACGGCGCTCTCTGCCTGCCTTCCCTTTGAGGGACTCGGTGTGATGATGATGATGTTAGATTTACTCAGTATTAATAGTAGCGAAATAGGAAATAGCATGAGGACATAAGGTAAATAATAATATAAGCGTATATGTAGTAGTATAGTGAGTGTGATCATGATTCGTGATTGATAGCTTGAGTGCAACGAGGCCGCGTGCAACACCCAGTTCCCGCTGTATAAATATTCACACGCGGTGATACGTTTATATGTTCACGTCCCCGTTCGCTTCACAGCACCTCGTGACCGCGATTTCGTTCCCAAATACGTGCAATTCAGATATGAGTTCAGTTCCGTTCCGTAATTCAAGACTTCTCGTCGAAAGTACACAAACGTATAATCACGACGAGTCCTTTTTGGGTAGACAGAGAGAGTAAAAGAGGGTAGAAGAGATATGTTATTGTAGACAGAGCTGCTGAGCTCTGTCTACAATAACATATCTCTTTGGCTGCATCCGCACTCATCAGTATCATAGTTTTGAAGCAGATTTCGATAACTCGAGACAAGTAACATTTAGGTTCCATATACTTTTTAAAGTAATGCATTTTATGCCGTGAGCCGTGGTGGCCGAGTGGTTCGAGCAGTTGCCTGCGACGCAAAGGTCGCAAGTTCGAATCCCGACTGTACCAATGAGTTTTTCTGAACTTAAGTACGGTGATTAGTCACACCACGAGCTTTACGGTGAAGGAAAACATCGAGAGGAAACCTGCATACGTCTGAGAAGAAATTCAAAGGCGTATGTATGGTCGTGCTTGAGTAACGGCGATGGACTCGCCATCTGTCACGTTGGCACCTAATATACCTCTGGCGGAAAGTGGGTGTGTGGGTATTACCTATACACCTCTGCCTACCTTCGGGGACCCTTGTGGGAAGGCGTGAGGATA